>DVRM01000417.1:0-10247 GCA_018232405.1 Junonia genoveva | reverse complement strand
GGCTCTAAACTACCTCCCTGCCAATTTTCAGCTAAATCGGTTCAGCCGTTTTTGAGTTATAAGTGGTGTAACTAACACGACTTTCTTTTATACATATATATAGATAGATTAATGCTGCTGAGCTGTTACATACTTATTTCGACACTCTTTTGTTATTATTCGATATTCTTTTGTTGATATCCTGATCATGAAAAAAAAAATTTAATTACTTCCTTATTTTTGCTAACAAATTAAGTAATATGAATTAATAGGTTAATTTTTTTTTAACTTTTCTTTAGGCACTCTTGGACGGGTGGTGATGTTCCTAATGTTCTTAGCTTTCCTATTCCTGTACACGTCGTACTCAGCGAATATCGTCGCCTTGTTGCAATCCAGCTCCAACCAAATAAAGACGTTGGCCGACTTGTTGAACTCCAAATTGGAAATGGGAGTTGAAGACACTCCGTATAATAGATATCACTTTTCTGTAAGACTTCAACTTTCTTAAGATATTTACAGCTTATGCTTACAGTTTGTAGCGGTAGAGATATGAGATGATCAAAATTATTGTGCCTCAGGCCTCATTGTTGAAAATTGTCGCAATCGAATCATACAACATATTAGTAGGTATATTAGTATCGTTAATTTTCATTGATATTTTTAGACAGCAACTGACCCAATTAAAAAAGCCGTTTATGAGAAAAAAATAGCACCTCGTGGATCTAAACCAAATTTTATGAGTTTGGAAGAGGGAGTGAAAAAATTACAAAAGGTATAAGTAGTTGTTATTAAAATATGTAATAATGCAAATAAATAAAATGTTATTATAATAGAAGGAAATAATTAATTGCTTTTAACTTTTTACAAAACATTGAAGGCTTAATAAATTACTTATAATTAAACAATCGTAATTAAAACAGATGTCTAGGATAAAATTAATTTCCTAGGTTATTATCACTGTTTAAATATTTTTTTATTTATTAGATATTATATTAGTAATTGTGTTTGTTGTAGAAGCCGTTTGCCTTTAACATGTTTGTTGGTATTGGGTACAAATTAGTTGAGAAATATTTCCTAGAGCACGAGAAATGTGGCCTGCAAGAAATCGAGTATTTTGAGGAAAATAAGCCATGGCAGACTTGTCGCAAGAGATCTCCGTTTAAAGAAATATACAAAATTGGGTAATAAAGTACACTCGCATACAATAACTACGTAGAGGGTGGCTTTAAACGCTGTCATTTTCCTTCAGTTTAATATAAAAAAAAATATGTTAAAATCAAATGCATACATGATTCTTGATTCTGTAAAACGTAAAGTATATGATTATAGAAATTCAATACTTCACTTACCAACTAAAACTTTATTATTAAATGATTCTCATAAAAACATTACAAAGGCCCTTATAAAATAATTCGTTTTTTATTTATTTCAGATTATTTAGAAACCAGGAACATGGCTTGAATTCCCGAGAAAATAGATTAATCTACGCAAAAAAACCTCCTTGTATCGTCCACGGTGGAACATTTGATTCAGTCAATATGACAGACTTTTATCCCGCCCTACTAATGCTCGCCTATGGAATGATACTGTCACTAGTTCTACTGCTACTAGAAATTTTCCACTGGCGACGCGTTAGAATAATATTTACTGAATAAAATAAAACTTGCTTGCCTAGAAAATGCTTAGTAAATATCGAATATTATGTGCCTACTCATAATTTTAAATAACGTCAGCTAAAGCTACCTAGTAGACTAGTAGTTATTACTAGCCAATATATTTATTTTGAAAAATTAAAATGATTAATGAAAAATTTTATTCGCTTGTAAAACAGTTTTATCAATGCTTAAAAAATAAAATTAAAAATACTGAATTGTTTATTATTTCTCTGAACTTTACTTTTTTTTATTTATTTATTTATCCATTTAACAAATGACAGTACAATATTTAATATAATGATAGCAGCTTAAAAACCACTAAGGTTTATCCGTGTGCCATCAATAGTCTACACTATAAATTTATACATTTAAATACAATCGCTATACTACAGATCTAAATACGAACATACACGCTTAAAGTAAATCTAAAAAATATTGCTTCAGTTTATGTCTAATGTTTTTATTTGAAATATTATGACATAGATCTGAAGGTAGTTTGTTAATTAGTCTGGGAACAATATACTCGGTAGTCCGCTTGCCATACATATTGTTTGCACGCTGAGTGTGAATCCGATTCGCAGAAATGGCCCGAGTGCCTACAGGATGTTCGATAACATTTCTTAAAGATTTATTGAAGAATTGTTCTTTTAATAATACAAAATTTACTTGTGAATGTACTGGTAAAACTTTACAATGTTTAAAGAGACCATTTTCATTGTCATAAAACTGGTTTTTTATGTTAGGTGATACTAATGTTTTAAGAATTTTAACTTGTAATTTATATATAGTATCAAGATATGTCTTGTAGCTACGACCATAACTACTAAGGCCATACTGTATATAAGAGTCAGCCAGTGCGTAATAAAGCATAATCTTTACTTTGAAAGGGATTCGATTTTTAAGGATTGCGATATTAGCAAGAAATTGCCTTAGTTTATCGCCAATCCTTTCAATGTGATGGCTCCAGTTAAACTTGTCATCGATGACTAATCCAAGGTATGTTTGTTTTTTGACAATATCTATAGAAGGACAGTTACAGTTTATCGCACTTATAGCATGTAAGCAGGCATGGTCGTGGGCTACTAGTTTTTGTACTGGGATTTCACTTTTATATGGAGATTTAATAACCAACAGTTTAGTTTTGTTTGCGTTAAGTACTAGTCCGGCATCATGACACCACCTTGTTAGAGCATCTAGATCGGATTGAAGATGTATATACGCAGTTTGTGGATTTCTATCGGCAATTACTAGACAGGTGTCATCGGCGAACTGATAGCATGTGCTATTAGTAATGCAGTTGCTTATGTCATTAACATATGATAAGAAGTATAGAGGGCCTAATACGGATCCCTGGGCTGTTCCCTCACTTACAGAGATGGGATCACTGCATATGTTATTGACTTTTACAGTGAAGGTTCGATTTTCGAGATAATTAGCGCACCATGTCAATAATGGGCCACGCACTCCACAGTCATCTAATCTCTCAATAATTTGATTATGCACCAATGTGTCAAAGGCACGTGAAAAATCAATAAATAAAGCAAGAACATATTTTTTGTCGTTTAGGTGCTTATTGACTTCATCGGTGAAATTTGACAAAAGGGCCACAGTGCTTTTACCGGACTGAAAGCCAAACTGGTGCCAGTTAATTACGTTATGCTTTTTATAAAATGCGTGTATTTGCTCACACACATATTTTTCGACTATTTTATCAATTGACGAAAGCAGCGTTATTGGACGATAATTAAAATAATCGGTTCTTTTACCCTTTTTATGGATAGGTCTTACACATCCTACTTTTAGGCTATCCGGATATATTCCAGTTTCAACACTTCGATTTATTAAATCAGCAATAGGGCTAGCTATACTATCGGCTATCATTTTCATGTCGGAAACCTTAATATTATCTAAGCCCGGTGCTTTCCTCGGGTTCAGTTGTTTAATGATTTTATGAACACTTTTAGCCGAGGCTTTTTTAAATAACATACTTGTGTCCAGAGGCTTACGCGAAACATTAGAGTCTATTAGTTTAATCTTACATTTAGGGATTATGTCTTTAACCGCTTTATCAAAACTTAGAGCAAAATTGTCAGCTATATCTTTAGTAGAAATTCCTTGCGCATTGAATGCTCTAAGTATGGCCTGGTCAATCGACAGCGTCACTTTTCCTAACATTTTATTAACAATATGGTAAAGTTTTTTTATATTTTTAAAATTATTATTAATTTGTTGTAAATAGTATTTATCTCTTTTATTTTCCAAAATTTTATTAATTTTATTACGAATTTTATTATATTGTAATTTTATTTTTGGATCGTTTAAACTATTTTTCCAATCAGAAAAAAGTTTATCTCTTTTATCACAAAGTCGGGTAACATTTTCATCGATCCAGGGTAACCTAAAACGCTTCAGACTCTTGTTAGACGATTTAATCGTTATATTATCGCTTGCATTTTTGATTGCATTGCCAAAATTATTATAAATAAAATTTAAAACATCATCAGAAGTAGTCATACTTTTTGTCTTTGTCCAATCAACATTTTTGAGTTCCTTATAAAAAGTGGCGTAGTTAGTAGTATTTTTAGAAACATGCTGTATTCGCCTATGCATTCCAAGCGACTCGTCAACACAGGTAAATATAATGCCTCGATGATCCGCCAGTACGACATCGAGCACCGCCGCGAACGAATGTATTGTGGGGAAGCGTGCAAATATATGATCAATACACGATTTAGTTATCAAATCTTTTCTACATTCGATTCGGGTGTAATCAGTTATGCCACACATCAATCCGTGTTCACTAAGTGCTGATAAATATGAGTCTTTGTATGTAGAAATTACCTTCAGATCAATGTTTACATCGCCAACAAGCAAAAAGTTTTGTCTTAAATTAAAGTTAGTGATAAACTTATCTAACTCTTTAACAAAAAGGTTTTTATTTGTAGATGGCGGCCTATAGATTGCACACACAGCTACTTCACAATGAGAACTTAATTTTAGAGTACCTATGAGACTCTCAAAAGTTTTACTTTTGTTTTCAATAGGTGTGAACTTAATATGATTGCGTATGTAAACAATAATACCGCCCCCTTTTTTGTTACTTCGTAGTTGTGAGTACAATCTATAGCCGGGTAAGTTGTACAAGCTTACTATATTATCTGAGATACCTACTTCTGTTAAAATAATGAGATCTATAGGAAAATTACAATCATGAATGATTTGTTGAAGTTTTGTAAAGTTTTTTATAATCGATCTGATATTGAAATGCAAACATGATAGAACTATATTTGTTTTTGGTGGTATTTGTTTGAAGAAATGATTAGTGGAATTACAATTAAAAAATTCCTTAACTTTTGTGTCCATAGTTAAATTACAACATTAAATAAACAATAAAAGATAAAAGCAGATAGGTAATACGTACTAGATAACTTACATGGATCCTGGTTGTTTTTCAGAATCATTAGAACATAATTTTTCGATTTGTTTTATATCATTTAATGTACGGATATAATAAATTTTACTATGACTATACTTCCTAGCACACACTTTTCCATTCTTACACCATACATATTGACAGGACTTGTTTAGTAGCTGGGTTTTAGCATTATATAGTAAAGTTTTTTGGTGTTTGGTTAGGGCCTCCCGTATGTAGACACGATATTCAGCTTTCTCTTTCGGGACGTTCGGCATTAGTTGACCCACGGTGAGGCAATGTTCCCTGCCAGCGTCTATCCACTGTTGTTGGGGCACCTTCGACTTCAATTCCACGAGGATTGATCCCGGTTTATCTTTAGTTCCGGGTAGTCGCCTCGATGATTGGATTTCCTTATTCTCTACTTGGAGTTTTAAGGCCACAGTATCAACAATCTTTCTTATCTCATTTGACGGAACCTCAGGTAAGCCAGCTATTTCAAGGGATGTCGCGAGGGATTGTTGTTCAAGCTCCTTGAACCCTTGTTCTAGGACATTCACTCGCAGCTCTAGGTTTTTGTTATCATTTTGCAGGGCACGATTTTTATTTTCAAGATCCTTAATTTTACTGTCTTGATTTTTTATAGACTGCTCCATTGATGTAATTTGATCACTGAGGAAGTCGAGTGCACTCTCAAGACTACTGATTTCCTCTCGAAATGTTTTTTTTACCTCTCGACTAATATCCTGTACCAGCTTCTGAGCATCGACAACAGGGGTCATATCCGCGTAACCAACAGCCTCCTCGTCATCCTTATCGTCTTCGTCTTCAGGGATCACAAAAGAAGATCTGCGTGATATATTTTTCAGACACTCATCACAACTCCACTCTATTCCGGGTGTGTTCTTAAGGGTGTTCAGTTGTTTAGTCGATAGCTTTGAGCAAATGGAATCAGAATGGACTATTTTGTTACATCTACTACATTCCAGTCCGGGCATTTTCTTTGTTAGATTTTTTTTGCATTTGAAACACTTTTTAACTACCATGACTGATAATGAGGGTGGAAATAAAATTTAGAACGTATTAGCGCGTGCTTTGCCAGCAAAGGTCGAATGTAGACATAAAACCCGACACAATTAAAAAGTTACTACAAATTATAAATCATAAACCCTGGTTTCGGGTAAAGTTATTTACTCGGGTAACGATTTAACGAATGGGTGACAAAGGGTGTTAAGTCCTAAAATTACGAAATAATTTGAAACATGAAAACCTCTGGGATTACCTAAGGGCTACCACCCCCTAAGGGTAATGGTATTAACACTTTTTGTAAGTTTTTTTTTTTACCTTTATTATATTTGAAATTTGATTTACCTATTGATGTTAATTTTGTTAGGTATACTTTGAGATAGGTCCTATACAATCCTTTATCAAAAGTTAGTTCAATGATTTTATTTTTTTTAATTAAAATTATTTGACGAATTATTTAATTCAAGTAAACAAAAATATGTATTTTGCTTTTAAGCTCACAAGGTTTTAGTTTTTAGTCTTTCTCTGTTTTATGAACAAGCATCTATGGTTTTTAAGTGATAAATATTTTCATACTGCCAATAAAATTTTATAAAAATATTAGTAAAGTACCTAAGTATTCTGAAATTTCATAAAAAGTAATTATTATATTAAAAGGTTTTTTAGAGAAAAAAAAATATTTTTATGGCTTATATGAGGTCCTGGAATCCATAGAATCCTATTAGGAAGTCTAGTTGTCCACGTAAAGTTGTCAGTGTGTCCGTCAGTACGTTTATACTAAACTTGATTAGAGTAAGTTCGAGTCAAGCTATGCAAATTGGGTTCCGTACTCAATTAGTTAATAGTATACGAAATTAAGTTACAAAAGGTCATTTAGTGAGTTAACAGAATAAACATAGATACATATTCGAAAGTGCATACATTTTATAGTTTATATTATTAAGTTCAACGAGTTATAAGTATAGTAATAGTTAAATGTGTATAAAACTTACGATTTACGTTAAAATGCTTAAGAGCCCGTTGCCACTTGTCGTGTGTCAATTCAATTATAGATTCTTTGAAAATTTGAAATGAAAACATCTGTATCTTTGAATGATAGATTGCTGACGAAATTATGAAAATATGATTGACAGTTATGGCAAAATTATGAAAGTTCCCGTAAAAGTTTCATACCTTTAGAAATCTGAGTGTTAGGCCTGACAGGCTATAAAAAAGTATTTACTTAAGTAGATTTGAATAGGGACAACAGACAGGCTATGTCAAAATATTAGAACAAAAGTTAAGGAAGGGAACAGTGGGGCAAATGATATCTTTTGGTTATCAAAAAAATATTTTTAAAACAATTAATTTTGCTTAGAATAATTGAAAAAATGTATAAAGAGTTTACTAAAATACAACTGTGTCTTTAAAAATACATTAAATGTTTTTACCCACAGTGGAATCGTTCAACAAAAAAAATCGATAGCCATCTTCTTTGACATTTTTAATTTGCAACCGTACAGAGTCAGCGGAAATTCCCCTACATAGCTTTGCTTCGTTTCCTACTCCACTATCGAAGATTTTCCGTACACAAATAATTTTCTTGGCAGCTAGCCAAAGCAATTCGGATCTTTGCTTTTCTGCCGATTGCTGTCAATGGTTTGTGTGTACAATAATACTGTATAATAATAAACCAAACTGATGTTGTATGGAACATTCCTTTTGGTGGACTTCCGTAACTAAGTATCGATATTTGGAATAATAATGTGTATTTTGTTAGATAAAGTGGCTAAAAAAATTTACATATCTTAAATATACGCTTACGATTTTTACTGTGAGTTGGCATAAAGAAATATGCCTTAGAATTTCTTCTATCCATAGAAAACACATTCCTAAGTTATCAATATCTTTACTATGTACACCTATTTACTCGTATATGTCTAAAAATTTATTCCGATATATTAAAATTTTCTAATAAAATTGTCAACGCTTGAAAGTAACTTTTAAATACAAAGCCATTTTCAAATACATTGGTTCCCATTTTAATCAACGACCACCGGATAAGAATTGTCTTCCCTTAGGCCACATATAAATAGGTCAATCGATTGTTTTAAGTCAATCTCTCAATGAGAGTAATTAAAGCTGTAAGGAGCCGCACTGTGGGCCCATTTCACGGCTCATAGAGCATGATTCTCATTTGCAATCTGATTGATTGCTGTTCGCATCCGTTTCCGTTTAAATACTTTGTTTAATTGTCTATTTCCAGTGATTCCCTTTGCTTAGGAACTCAATCATCGGACGAAACTCAATTTTCTTCACTGTTTTTTTTTTCAGATTAACTTCTTTGTATCGATATCTCAAAGATTGAAATTTAAATGAGTAGGTATATTTGAACGACTTTAATCGTTTGTATTTTATTTTTTTTATCAAGCCGATTTTTTGAGTATTTTTCAACGATCGCTGTGAGGTAGAGTAAACCGAAGTTTTCGAGTATTAAAAATATATTCAGATTTAAAGTCGAAATATTTTTTTTCTACCTTCCACGTTTTAACAACGATTTTTACGGTTAGAGATTTCGTAAAAAATCGCACAAAAAATATTTTGTGCGAAATTCAATTCTCGATAAATCTTTCTTTAAAGTTAAATCGTGCCGAATATAAAAAATAAAAAAATAATAACCAACATACTCTTAAAGTGTAGTGTTTTATTGTGTATTTATATTTTGCTTTTAATGTATCCAACAAAAACTATTTTATACAGAAGCTTTATCAGTAGGACCCTATTCTATAATTATGTAAAATCGAAACTCAAACTAACGTCAAATACGTCATTTGCTTTCAAAGAACAAAAACATAAAGGCTACATTTCTACACTAATTAGCTCCAGCATATTATACTCTACTTAATATCAAAGGGTGCATTTAGACTAACCGAACACCAAGCGAGCGAGCATTCTAAGAAAATTCTCATGTTTTTTTTAGCAGATATGACAACGAAAGACTGTAAGCCTGTTTACACAAAAAAAAATCGAATGGAGTTAGAACGAGCATCTCGTCTGGTGTAAGTGCACCCTAAGACTAATCTAGATGCTCATCTATATCTAGTGTTAATTGCCATCGTGTAAGCCGTACAGTCGATTCATAAGGGTAATTACGTCTTTGTTCCAAGATCTCAGTACACGGTACATGATCCTGCTGATTGAGATTGTGAGTGAGATGACTTTGAGGGTGGGATCGAATACGTATGAAGCCATTATGTACGTACATAAAGGAAAGTATACAAACTATGTGACCTATTTTTAAGAGTTGCCGACCATCTACCCCCCACCCATCCATAGTATCTGGTGGCCATCTGTAGTATATGCCAAGACTCCCCCCCCCCTCCTTTGGAGAGGCCGCGGACGTGCTGCGAAAGCGATCCCATTAAAGCGAACCTCTCCGTTTTCCGTGCTGTGGCGGCCATCGCAATGGGTTTTAGTGAGTGCAATCTCACATAACCCGACATCCCCCCCAGAAGACGGGTATCTATGAAGATTTACCCTGCGTCAAAAAAAAATGCTTGTTACAATATGCCGTATTAGTTTTTTCGCGACCGAAACTTTAGAGTATTCACCATGTCGATTTCTAAATAATATAAAGTTATTTTATAACGAATAAATTGAAAAAAAAATTCTTCGTCTTCAGTGTTCCGTGTGGTTTTCAGTTTGTTTAAAACTAAAAAGTAAAAGTTCTTTAATAACCAAAGTTCAAGAATTACAGAGCTTAAACTTAAAGATAATAAATTTTAAGAGTCGATTAAAAACGATTCTTAAGAGTTGTTTCAAAAATATACTACTTCAAGATCTTACTACTTTTAAGCTTAAAACAAGTTTACGGGTTTAGCCGTAAAAATTAAACAGACAAAATTCCTTTCGTGTTTGTAATAATAATGTCGTTGTACAATCATATTTATTAACCTAAAATATTATAAATGCAAAAGTAACTGTCTGTCTGGGAAGTTTTTACGTCTAAGCTGCTGAACCAATTTTGAAGAATTTAGTCATCGCCTCCTCAGATCTAAAAGGAGCTAAATCAAAAGTCATCTAATTCCTAAAATTGATATAAGTTTTATGGTTTTAAGACCATTTTCCATTTTGGATTTTTTATAGGAATTGGGAGTGCGACGTAAAGGGGGTGCGATAGGTCACTTTTTGGTGGG
>DVRM01000416.1:0-10249 GCA_018232405.1 Junonia genoveva | reverse complement strand
AACATCTCTCACCCTAAACGCATATACCGGCTCCGTTCCGTCGTGGGTAAAAAGGGTCAATATAACCCTACGTCAATCACGACATAATTTTTTTCACGATTTTTATTTTACTTTTAATTGAATATTATGGTATTTCTAGATATTTTAGAGTACAATAAATCAGCAAGTGTGTTAAGATGAACGCATACGTCAATTATTGGAGGAATCAGACAGTGAAAATGAGTTCCTGTCAAAAATCGGCGAAAATAAAGATCATTTGAGTGTCCGCAGTTGTGCAGTAAAATTAAGAATAATAACAAAGTTTACTAATGTTGTTGATGTTTATTTTTATTGAAATAGTAAAAGAATGGTCTATTTCCATTTATCAGTATGTAAAAGTCACAAAAAAATAAAAAAAATCGATAACAATGCAATTTAAATACAGGGTCATATATACCCTCCACAACCTCCGTGTAATTATTTTCACCGCATCCTCCCCGGGTTAAATTAACTCGTATCTCAACATGCAAAGTATGACACAACATATAAGTCCTTTGTACGTAATTAAATTATTTGTGTCAAAATGATCCGTCAAAATAAAGCAAAAATGTTCAAATAATATTTAAATTTTTAAGAATTTAAAATAATATTACTATATTCTATATAGATATTATAGTAAGATATATTTTTCACCTATAAGTTTAGAAAAGATGAATATTATCAACATATTACCCTAGCGCATTTGATTGTTTTTGGACTTTTATAAACCTTTTTTGTTGCCACTTGTGAGCCTTGTGAATTACGAGTAACTTGATGACCACTTTTTTAAAAAATATGACAGAAGTCATATTTTTTACGTATTGCATTTTTTTTTTAATTTTTCATGCATATTTCAATTATTTTTCATGCATATTTATATTTAGATATAACTTTTTTTATGGTGTATACAATCCAGTCTCTACTTATAAATATGTACCACTGTACCTATAACTAGAAAATCGTGTTGGAAGCGTCTTGTAGCATACAACGCCTGCTTGTAAATACGTATACCATTGGTCTGAGTTAGTTTCGGGCGGTGGAAAGGTTCATCGTTGTAAAGGTATTGTTTATACTATGTTGTAAATAAAACTAGATAATCATGTCGTAGTCGTGTCGCGACATATAAAGCCCGTTTGTAATTATCATTTGCCTGGGTTAATTGTTCCCGGTGCAAAGGCTCATTCTGCACAGTGGGGCCTCCTTTTTCAAATTATCTTGTAAATAAAACTTCAGAACTGTGTCGGGTCGTGTCGCAGCACATAAAGCCCTTTTATAATTATCATTTGCCTGAGTTAATTGCCGCCGGTACAAAGGTTTATCGTAGTGGAGGTATTTTTTGCGATCTCTTTGCCCCCGTAAAGAGATCGCAAAAATTACTGCGCAATTTTTAATTAAGTCCCCGAGGCTTGTGGCATCCTGACATGGGATCTATAATTAACTCCTTTATACGTGGGTATTTTGGAATTTATTCTGAGCTCGTATTAATGTATTTATCTGATATATGTGAAATAATGTGGAGCGATTTTATCGATAATTCTGTATACAATACACTCAGGAGATTTTAAAGCAAATTATAAAAACGACATAAAAGGGATTAAAGTGTAGTTAATTGTTTTATTACATATATTATGCAATATTTATAACGAACATAGTTATTATGTTTATACGTATATAATTATAATCTAGTGAAGCACCGGCAAAAACTGTAATACACAAGAAATGTGTATTATAGTTTATGAGATTTTTGAGATGACTATCTATTAGTTAGGTGCCTAGTTGTTAGTTATTGATAAAACCTACTAATGAAAAAATAAAATATTGTAAAAAGGAACATTTGCCCTGTATCAAACCACCCCAATTTCACCCGAAGCGAAATACTGAATTCGCCGCTAATTAAAAAAATGCTTTTTTTAAACCTAGTTAACCATAACTATATCTTAAACTATGAAATTAGAAATATAAGAAGAGCCGACACGTACCCTATACCCACTCGTATAGCATCATATACCCATAAGTTAATAGAATTTAATACAACGTTCGCGTCGTAACTAGTTCAACAGTGTTTGCACAGGTAATTGTTTGAACACGCAGTTCAGTACACTATTCCGACCAAAGATCGAGACTCACTCAAGTGAATTTAGTCATTTCGCTCAATCGATCTGTCAAATCAAATACATACATTTTACGTCAAAAATGACAAATAGTAAGACTCCCCATCATATCGCGTGGCGCTACATGCACAATCGTGTGAGTGAAGTGTAAAATATTCCCTTGAGTGAGTCTCGATTATTAGTCGGAATAGCCCTACAGGAAAGCACGTGGATCTTAACCCAACGGAGCTGACTCATCTAATAGCTTGAGGCTTTTGTTACGTGATGTAAATATTGGGTTCATTTCGATTATTAATTTATTTTTAACACGTGAAAGTCAAAGTCAAAAGATAGTTCATAAGGGCTCATCAATTTGGACGTCTTTCAAATCGCAAAAGTTGTAGAATTGTCATTAACTGCAATTTTTTTTTCTCACAGGAAATATTTTATGCTCTTGCAATTTATATTAATTTTAAATGTATTAATGAGTATATAGTATATATGGAATTGATTTAAAAGTCCTTAAACCTACCAGCTTTAATTCCTTATAAGAAAATCCACACACTTTGAGAAAAATTTTAATTTTAATTCACAATTTACAATGGATGCACTTAAAGTCACTATATTTGAACTAAAAGAACATTTTGACACAAAAATGGCTGATTTTCAAAGGAGTCTCCAAGCTTCTTCTAACCCAGCTTCAAGTCCCACATCCAACATCGCAGCTCAATTCAATGCATTTCGAACCTTCGTAATGAGTGCCCTGGAAGGTCTTCAAGCTCAAATGGGGCTTTTGGCTTGTAAACAAGAAGAATTGGAGATGAGGACTCGAAGAAAAATCCTCTTGGTTCATGGCATCCAAGAGAGCAAGAATGAAAAGGTTGCCTCAGTCGTTGTTGAAGCTCTCTCGGAACGTCTTAAGATCCCGGATTTAAAGACAGAAAGCATTAGCCGTTGTCACCGTTTGGGACGGGCTAAAACTAATAAGCCACGGGCTATTCTTATTAAGTTACGCGATCTTGGACTCAGAAACAAGATCTGGTATGCAAAAACCGGTCTTAAGAACTCGGGTATAACTCTGTCAGAATTCCTCACCAAGGATCGGCATGGCGTTTTTATGGCTGCACGACAGCGATTTGGAGTCGATAAATGCTGGACAAGGAACGGGTATGTGATTGTTATGGGCTCTGACGGTGCTCATAATAGGATTACTACTTTAACCGAGTTAAATTCTTTGCCCTCTTCATCCGGTCAAATCCCTTCAACGAGCAATGTTACTGGTGCCAGTGCTACAACCTCTGCCAATACACCCGTGCATAAGGAAGGTAAATCTTCTTATATTAGACCCAAAAGAGTAGTTAAAAAGTGATTGTGTGTGCTGATTAAGTAATTTTTGTGTTTCTAGCTTCTCTTAATAAACATTCTTCCTTTTATATGCCTATATGCATGTTATGTATACGTCGTTTTGCCTTTTACTGTTACGTTGTAGTTTTTTGTATGAAATACCCACTTCTCTCTTTTTATCAATATCATAATTTTACTAACTTCACTGTATTTCTTTTATCTTTATAAAACATTTGTGCTTATAATGTAACAATATGTCAGCTGACATTGTCAAAGTCAACAAATGTTACAGACAACATCTGTCGACCATAGACTATCATTGTGTATTAAGTCAGTTTCACACTATCAATAAAATTAAATGCATTTATTATCTAATTAATAGATAGATATCTACTTGTTTACTTCATGTATATTTAAACATTTATTTTTTAATCTTTTATTATTTTTTAAATTTTTTTTTTTTTAAATATTTTTAGCTTTTAATTTTTTTTTTCTTTTTTTGTTTTTTGTCACTTTTGGTGGCTTTTGTATAGATATTCGGTGAAACTTGTCTTCTGCTTGTTGTGGTAGTTATACATAGTTGTGGTTTTTTTTTTTTCTTTTTAAATGGTTTAATTTTTGAATGTTACTATATTTTAAATTTGTAAGTGCTTTTGATACCGCTTTTAGTACTGCCACTGCTTTTCTTTTATTATTTTTATCATTTTTATTTTTTATTTTTATATTTTGATATATGTTTTTTGTTGTTATTTTAGATTTATTTTATTGTTGGCTTGCATATTGATTTTAGTATGCTCGTATGTCTTTCTCTCTTAACCTTTTGTTTTATGTATATTTGAACAATTATCTCGAGTGATCTCTCTCATGATTCTGGTGGGTGAAAGGACTTTGTGTATTTTTTTTTTAATTTAATTTTACTTCATTTTCCTTATATTGTTATTATTGTATTTTGTCTTTTAGTTTATTTTATTATTATATATTTATTCGCATATTTTTATTGTTTATAATTATGAGTATCGTTGATATTGAATGTAATATTTTTTCAGACGATGACAGCAATAGTTTCACCACAGCTCATTCCTCGGATGATAGTTTTCACAGTTCTTATACTCCTCTCTCCCTGTCACTTGATAATGCCTTCTCTTCTGTTCCTAAAAACTTTAATGTAGTTCACATAAACGCCCAAAGCATCCCTGCTCACCATTCCGATCTTATATCCTCTTTTGATAACTCCAACATACACGCTATCCTTGTTTCCGAGACTTTCCTCAAACCCTCCTTGCCATCTTCCTGCTTCTCCCTGCCCAACTTTCATCTCATTCGAAATGATCGAGTGGGTAAGGGAGGTGGAGGCGTGGCAATTTATATCCGAAACCACATTCCTTTTACGATACTTGATATGTCTAACCCGCAATATTCTGAATCTGCAGAGCACATCTTCATTGAAGTTCTATTTGGCCGTGTTAAGTTACTATTAGGTGTTTTTTATTGTCCGTCTCTTCACATTGATTATTTTAATTCCTTCGAAAAATTATTAGAGCTTCATACGGCTAATACGGAACATTCAATTATTATGGGCGACTTTAACACGTGTCTCATTAGAAATGATGCACGTGCAAAACGTTTGTTAAATATTGTTAGTAGCTCCAATCTTAACGTTCTTTCTTCCAGAGCTACTCATTATTTTCCCGGATGTTTACCATCTCAGTTAGATCTTGGCATTGTTTCATCCTTGGAGCATGTAGAATGTCATGGACAATTTCCCGCAGAGGCCTTTTCTTACCATGATCTAATATATTTATCATATAAAATTCGACCTCCTAAGATTAGGCCTACTGTGGTAATGCGTCGTAGTTTTAAGGATTTTAACAATGATGCGTTTATGGGTGCGCTTAACCAAATTGACTGGGATTCTGTATTCAGAGCTGAAACGACTGATGATAAGTTAGACATATTTAATTCCCTACTAACTCAAATTTTTGATAAATACGCTCCTTTACGTCCCATCAAATTGAAAAATCTTCCTGCTCCTTGGCTAACTAATGAAATTAGAAAGTTGATGACTAAGCGTAATAGAGCCAAATTTAAATACAAACATAACCCCAGTATTGAAAATTTAACCAAATACAAGCGCTTGCGTAACCGTTGCAGCAGGGTTTGTCGAGATGCCCAACGACTTTATATCCACAACTCAATTAAGAACAGTAATTCTTCTCAGACATGGAAATTTCTACAGTCGCTCGGTATCGGACGTCAACCTTGCCCTGTTTCCCCTAACCTTGATCTCAACGCTCTGAACGGATTTTTTGCTTCTACCATCCCAATGGATATCAAGGAAAAACTAAAAACGCTTAGTATCCTCCGCTCCCTACCTATCCCTAACAACCCTCCTTTCCAGTTTTCTCCAATAGCGCTAAGTGATATTAGGGCTCATTTACTAGCTAGCAAGTCTAACGCAATGGGTAGTGACGGAATCAACCGCAGAATGCTTCTCCTGATTCTCGATCAAATCTTACCTGTCATTTCTCACATCTTTAACTCCTCTCTCTCTTCCGGCCGGTTCCCAAGAGCATGGCGTATTGCTCACATCCTTCCAATTCCTAAAAATAAAAATCCAGTTTCCTTTTCCCATTATCGTCCTATATCAATCCTTCCCTTCTTGTCGAAAGTATTGGAACGTATTGTGCATCGCCAGCTAAACGACTACGTATTAAAGCATAACATCCTCTCCGAATACCAATCTGGCTTTCGTATGGGCCACAGCACAGTTACCGCTCTGGTAAAAGTTTGTGATGACTTACGTTCCAATATGGACAACAAGCAAGTAAGCATCCTTACCTTGCTAGACTTTAGCAATGCATTTAATGCGGTTGATTTCGAGCTCCTGTTGGCTGTCCTCCAGTCCATTAATGTTGCTACTGACGTAATTGACTGGTTTCGTAGTTACTTGTTTGATCGTCGGCAAAGTGTACACATGAACGGCCAATCATCTTCCTATCTCCCTCTCACAACTGGTGTACCGCAAGGCAGTGTCCTTTCACCTCTCCTGTTTTCTATTTTTATTAATACCATCCCAAAAATCCTTTCATCCTCTTTCCATCTCTATGCCGACGATCTGCAGGTCTATGTTACTTGTACAGCTCATGACATTGATGATGCCATCGCAAAACTTAATCAGGACCTGCTTAATATTTCTAATTGGTGTAAGGCGTATGGACTCCATGTAAACCCTACCAAGTCCCAAGCTATAATAATCGGTAGCACCTATCAACTCTCAAAACTTGATTGCAGTACATTACCTGCTATTCTTTATGATAGTGTTACCTTAACCCTCTGTTCCCATGTAAAAAATCTTGGTCTCCTTATTGATCGTAACCTCTCCTGGTCCGTGCAAGTTGCAGAAGTGAGTAGAAAGATTTTCGCCTCTATTAGCTCCTTCAAACGTTTGAAGCACCTTTTACCGGTTAAAACAAAAATTTGTCTGGCTCAATCACTGCTGCTCCCAATACTGGACTACGCTGATTGTAGTTATACAGACCTAACTGAAGAACAGCTCAACAAGCTAGAACGACTACAAAACGTCTGTATCAAATTTATTTTTGCTCTGCGTAAATTTGATCATGTCAGCGAATACCGTAACCAACTGAAGTGGCTTACAGTTAGACATCGCCGCAACTTGCATATACTTTCCCTTCTGTATTCTATCCTTTATAATCCTTTCACCCCTAATTACTTAAAAACCCGTTTCTCTTTCTTAGGCTCTGACACTGATTGCCATCTTGATCTGCGGTCAAGAAGTGACAATCGTTTAAAGATGCCAACAGCTCATACTCGCTATTACAGTGAATCCTTTACTGTTAAAGCTGTGAAGCTATGGAATATGCTTCCGCTGGATATTCGTCGCTCTGCCTCTATTTATATATTTAAACGTCGTGTGAAAACACATTATCTTTCTTTACAATAAATAATAATTACGTACGTTTATTGAATATGTATTATATATAAAATGTTATATGTGTGTATGTATATATATGTATATATGTAGCGTATGTAGGTTTATGTATGTATATTTATATAGATTAGTATGTATATTATATTATACGTCGTTCTTTTCTTTTTTCTTGAATATTATTTTATTTTTTGCACTATCCCGTTTCTGCTTTTGCGAATCCTTTCACCAAAGGTTGTCTGTTAGAGATTGCTTTAGCAATAAGACCGCCTTTGCACGCTCTTATACCCTTGTCTTTATTGTAATTGTTCACTTTATTTGCATGTCCTTTTATTGTGTGTGCATTAAGTATTAATAAATAAATAAATAATAAATATATATCTTTAAAGATGTTGAATAAAAATTTTTGACCTACAAAAATAATATGACATAGATGTCAGCAAAGCTACCAGCAGGAACACATAAATAATAAGTTTAAAGGCGCGTACATACTAGATAGACGTATAACTATAGTATTATCCTCTAGCTGAAACTGGTGCCAAAAAATCGTACTGTGAACGTGGCTCGCAAACCTGCTTCGAGGGGAACGCGTCAAGCTCGCGAACCGAAGGTTTTTAGACGCGATACAATGGTCGCTCGCAATGCGGATTAGACTGGATTGACATTACGGGTTGTTTCATCTGCAGACAGATTTTGAAGCCAAACGTACTAACATACACTTAACTTAAAACACACACTTAACTACAAAAAATAATATTAAACTTTTTAACATCAAACCAAAAAGTTCCGCAAAGTCTTGACCTTATAATTTTTATAGACGGCCTAAGCGACCGTGGGGCCATCAGTTATAATGGCAGCTTCGCAGTGTTCCTAACTATTCAAAGATCCATTTTACAACGAATTCTTTGAAGAGAGATAACACCATGTCATATTACTACTTCTTATTTATTTATTATTTCGTAACTACAAGAACACTGAAATGCAGTTCAATGATTGTGGATATTGCGAAAACACCGAAACCTCATTATTGCAATATTTGCCCGATAGTAAGCTCGCGCCCTAACTGATCACTCTGGTGCTCATGCGAATAAGACGTTATATAATATTTATAAATCGACGAACAGAATTAAACGCTCCGATAAACAACGGGGTGAGAATAAATTTTGCTTTTTTTTATTTGTTGCCCGAAGCCGTCTGATTAAACGCTGCCTGTTGCCTTAATCGTATTTAATCGCTTGTTAATTGAACACTGAAGGAGGATTTTTAATTTATGAAAGGAGCTGAATTTCCACTGACGTTTTGACTCGCTAATGGGAACTATCACGTTAGCCAAAGACATGAGAATTGTGGAAAGAAATATCATTTCTTTAAAGTGACAAGCGCTGCAAATGGCAGCATGATTAATTGTTCTTTGTGTTGGTGATTACATTTCTTTCCGATAATATGAAACAGACACGGACAAAGTAATATGAAGTAGGTAATGCAGTTTAGTAAAATACATACATATTTATGCACCAAACACTACATATGTGAAGAATAGTGATCGTGTTTGCTAACTTCTGTATGAATTTAACTTGTCTAATCCACCACGCTGCTCCACTGCACGTGGGCGGATATACATGTGTCAGAATTTTTCCCGAGATGAATTTAAACACACAGACACTTGAACCTCAGCTAGCTAGGATTCAAATTCGCGACCATTGGTTTAGATCAACGCGTTCTCACCCCTAGGCCATCGAAATATAATGTACATATTATGAAACGTATTAAATTCATTGTATTGTTTTTGTGTCCTACCCGCAGTTGATAAACGCCGCCTGTTGCTCGTAATCAACACTAATCGCGTGTTAATAGTCCATCCGGTTGTTTTTTCGACTGATGTACAAGGGACTGACAGCCCGCCGAATCGGATATCCGGGGGATGTTTAAAAGTAATGAAGAAATAAATTACAATAAATAAACACTTTTCTTTTTCCCGTAAAAATAAATGACTATTAATTGAATCTAAATACACTGTAAAATCTCATTACAGTAGAACGCCGATTATCCGAATTAATTGGGACCGGTGTAGATTCGGATAATCGAAAATTCGGATAATCGGAAATAAACTGGAAATACAGAAAAATGAACTGTCACACACAGAATAAACTTTATTAAGATTAACAAACATAGTTCTACAATAGCAATCACTCGAACATCTCGATAATAAGTCGTAACCCCATCAGGTTTAATAAATTACAAGTTATGAAATTCACAACAGTAAATAGAGCTTGATTTCATTTTTTTTATAACAACGCTTAGGATTAATTCGGATAATTTGCGATTCGGTTAATCAGCGTTCGGATAATCGGCGTTCTACTATATGTCAATTCCATTGATTATAATATGACATTATTTTCAAGACAAATCTTTTTTGAGTCATTTAAAAAATCAGATAAAAAGCGAAAAGGTCAATTTTAAGCTATTCGATACTATCTATAAACTAAAGTAAAACGAGACCGAATAAAACGTCAGACGCTAATAAAATCATCTGACGTTACCTACATCAGCCACAGACCCCTTATCTATTTGTACCCTCGTCGGCGAAGGAAAACTGAAAACATTACAATTTTGACCACGTTCTACAACAAAATAAATAGTCATCTTTTTTCCATAA
Organism: Junonia genoveva; assembly: GCA_018232405.1. Lineage (NCBI taxonomy): Eukaryota > Metazoa > Arthropoda > Insecta > Lepidoptera > Nymphalidae > Junonia > Junonia genoveva. The sequence goes on along the minus strand of DVRM01000416.1, from coordinate 192 downwards.
AATTATGACTTTAATCGAACTTAAAGCCCGTCACACACTTAGCTATATTGTATATTAATATTAATATACTATACATTTTCTATACAAATTTTCGAGTGACCGCACAATCGGCTATAATATATATTTTTATGACGTTACCAAGCTATACCGTAATATAAATTATTGCATATTACTATATCACGACCACCATAC
>DVRM01000415.1:0-10250 GCA_018232405.1 Junonia genoveva | reverse complement strand
CTGCAAGGATATTGTGAATTTAACTATTCAGTTAGATTTATTATTGCCTTAAGTAAAGTATTGGGTTAGCGTATAAACGATTTTTGCGAGTGTCCTTAACATTAATGCGGAAACCGCCTTAGATCAATTTTTGAATGAATTTTTCACACTCAATTAATTTGCAGTAAATTAATCTTCCGTTGTCTGTCACTCAGGCACCTGGTGGTGAGCGAGGGTATCAGCGCGATGGCGGCGCTGGCGCAGCTGGACTCAGCGGGCTGGCTCGCATCCCAGGCCTCGTGGACCGCTCTCACGCACCCCACCAAGCACGTCCTACTACACGAGCGGATACTCGCCGCCGCGCCCGATGACGGTACACTACACATACATACATACATACATATGTACGTCACTTGAGTTGTATTATATGGTCTAATAATACATGATCTTGCTTAGCGAGTTACGTGCTGACAGCGATTACTTTAGGGTGTTCGTCGTAAGTAACACTTGACTTAAATCGATGTTCTACGCTTTGTTATTACTTTATTGGTTTCCATCTATCCTATGTCCTGTCGAAATTGGAATGAATTGATGTTAAAAATATGTGTTTTCATTTTATGATTTCCATTATTTGTTCGCTCTAAGGTAGCGCTATAACATTTACCCCTTTATAGTCCTAATACAGGTGGTGTTACTATGCAGAACTGTATTGGGAAAGTACGACAGTGTTGCCAGCGATCAGAGCTCGCCGGTACTGAAGGCTTTCATAATGGTTCTCCTGTCACCGGTGAAGCCGGTACGATCAGCCGCTTTGGAAGAGGCAAAGGCATTACTTGCAGATAATGACAAGGCCCCACTGGCTAAGAATTTGCTGATGAAATTGAATGAAGTGCTGGATGAAGGAAAGATATTCACTGTGAAGGAAAAGACGCCACCTGAAGAAAAGGCTGATGTTACAGGAAAGATGATACTTGATTGTATCCATGCATTGTGCTCATACAGAGGTGAGATTACTTTTAAGATTTTGTTTACTTTTCTGAAAAGTTATATTTAAAGCTGCTTTTCGTTTCTAATTATTTTTTAAATTAAATAAACAATTAGATAGCATAATCGTATATGTAACTTAATTAAGTCTTTCCGATATAGCAGGCCATTAAAAATAATTAAACCAAGCATGTATTAAATCTTAGATACAATTTTTGAACCAATCTACGACTTGATTTTTTTTTCAATTCTCAACCAGACTACCCGTCAAGAGGAACTAGAGGCGCTAGCTCTAGAGGCCCTGCCAAGCTGTCACCAGCCACTGGTAGTGTCAGTGAGCCCCCGCGCCTGGTTGCGTGTGCTCGCCTACCTGCGCCTCGACCCGCCGCGCCTGCTCGCCGCGCACGCCAGCAAGCTGCGCAACACATACATCGCCGAGTTCACGCCCACTGAGGTAAGGGACACTGACGTTATGTAATGTTTAAATATGAAAGGTGTAAAATGGTTTTTACGAGACTTTTAGATAATAAGAAATGTTTTTCAAATTTAATTTTAAAATTATTTATTATAAAATCATATAACTATATGTTGTTTTATAAGAGAACAAATTAAAATAACAAAAATACACACAGCAGTCCAATTATAAATAGATATCTAAAAATTTAATATCTAATAGATATAAATCCAATTGTTCTAATTCGCTTTATAAAAGAAAGTGAAAACTTCAAAGCTATGTCGTCATTATAAGAATTAGGACTATGAAATATTAACACAAAAATATATCTCCTTTCTAAAATGAATTACACAGTTATTCATTTAAGTATTTTGTTTTTTTTTTGTTTACTGTTACGTCTGAATAAAAGTAAATATTTGTAAAGCTGATTGATTTTGTTTAGAACTTTTAATTTGATTTAATTTAAATTTTATAAATGTTTTAATTTTTAATAAAATATCTAATAAAATTCTTTTCTAGTATATTCTAATTAATGTTAATTTAGAAATTTTAACTCGCAACACTTAATAGCACGTCACTTTCCTCTGTTGTCTCTGCTTGCATCTGAATTGAAGAATTTCATGGTGTTGTGGGTGACACATATACGTAGAAAAATTTTAGTGTAAGACACCACATTGGCACCAACTGTTGGGAAATGGAATCAATGGAATATGAGCTCGCTAGAAATCTCACTCTGTTGTTTTTCGTGGAGCGCCTGCTCGATAAAGGCGAGCCGAGAACGTTGCACGATCTTTCCTGTCAGTTTGGTGCCAAGGGTTTCACCAAGGAGATGCGTCAGATAGCTGGCGGGTCGCAGTCGGGCCTGAAGAAGTTCCTGGCTCAATACCCCGCGTTGTTCAACATAGACGGGGACTATGTTGATATCAACACGTTTCAAAGGCACCCTAGCGGCGCTGGCGCGTCATCCAACAACGATTACATCGAAGAGGCGAAGGAGTACTTCGCCAGCAAGATGATCCAGTACGGTGAGGGGACCGAAGTGCCGATAAAGAGTCTCCTCGGGCACCGCAGCCAGGCCTCCCCGCAGGTGCGCCACATCTCCGGGCAGCGCATCAAGGAGTTCAAAGAGTTTCTCATGAAGCACCCGGACACCTTCCAGATCATCGAAGATAACGTCGTTCTAGTCAGTGATATTAATCATAGGCGAGATAATGCACACGGCAACTCGGAGCAGTTTCACAATTTGCCCGTGGCTAACATAAACACGGACACTGCTCAGCAGTTACTAGATTACGTTGCACAGTGCATCGAGGCCAAGGGCCCGGTGATGGTGGACCAACTATTTCACCTAATCGTGTCACGCTTTCCACAAGAATACTGGTATCAGATGTTCAAAACGCCAGCAGATTTGAGCGCTTTCCTGAAGATATTTTCAGACAGCTTCCACGTACAATCTAACCTCGTCACATTAATTAGCAAACCAAAAATACCTGTAATGTATCTGAATGCAAAAACAAAAGCAAAGACTGATATACCGCCAAAGCAAGTGGTAGAAGAGAAGCCAGTTTCCCCCGTGCCGCCGATATCAGTTAGTCCCACACCCTCGGACGGCACTAAAAGCCCTGCAAATAGGATACTCAGCCCCATAGAATCTCCCCGTGGTCCACAAGCAAACATTGCAAACCAAACACTCAAGCAAAGAATAAACTCAATTGTTATAAAGAATTTAGCAGAAAATATGGTCAGAGACAGAGTTAACAACCATTTAAATGCTCGAGCTGCTGAGGAAACTAATGGAATGCTGAGCATAAGGAATAACATGATGGGGGAAGCTTGGAGACAGAAAGTGTTGCAGAGTGCAACGGTCATAGCAAACGTAAGAGAGTGCGCCACACTAGTTGACAGTATAATGAATGTCAAGCGCACTTCAAAAAGTATAGTATCGTTTGACTGTGAAGGTATCAACCTGGGCCTGAAAGGTGTCTTAACCCTATGCCAGATCGCAACCATGAATGGCGAAGTTTACATTCTCGATATCATGGCCTGCCCCGGAATGGTTGTTGAAGGCAAAATTAAAGAGCTTCTAGAAAGTGAATCTGTTGTTAAAATTATACATGACTGCCGTAATGACTCAGTCAATTTACACAATCAGTTTGAGATCACTTTAAAAAATGTTTTTGATACGCAGGCGGCACATGCAGTGTTACAATTACAACAACAAGGTGTTCCTGTATACAAAGTTAAAAATTTAAGTCTTAATGCACTTTGTGAATTGTATAATGCTCCCATGAACCCTATGAAGGAGCAACTTAAGAATGTGTACCGAAGAGATCAGCGTTACTGGGCCAGGAGGCCTCTTACTAAAGATATGATTATTTATGCTGCATCGGATGTCCTATCTCTAGTTAACCCTGCTATTTATGCTTATATGTCAAGCAACATTAAGCCTGAAAATCAACAGCTTTTCGAAGAACTGTCAAATGAGCAAGTCTTCATGCACATTCAACCAACAGAGGTTAAATTGAGGAAACGTCAAAGGAAAATCAACACAGAAGTTGGTGAATTAAAACAGAAATTAGCAGAGACAACCAAAAATATTGTCTTAAGCAATAGGGAAATAAGATTACTCAGATATTTAGAACTCACAGAGGAAGAGAAAGAAAAACTTAAGGGCTGTCATAAGATATCCAAAAAATTAGAGAAACTTGAAGCAATGGGCCAAGACAAGGACAGCGATTCTGATGATGACGAAAAAGGAAAATGAGATGGCCAGCTTAGAGTCTAACCCCTCAGATTCCATATCCTCACCACATTCAACACAACCTCCAAGCCTCACAGAATCCATGCAAATGATGGATGAAATTCTATCGGACACAAATATGGACAAAGTTGAAAAGATAAATCGTTTGGAGGCCATCCTCTCCGCGGTGGCGCCGTTAAGTGGAGAATTAGAAGATAAATTTTCACAAACGATGGAACAAACGCTACCTCTACTTAAAAACAAGGATTGGTCAAACTTAAGTCAAATCTTGAATATCGGGGAACCAGATAGGAAAAACTGTTGTTGCAAATGCCATAACTCTGTCGATGACATCAAATGCAATGATCTCAACGAAACAAAGAAGGCCGAGGTCGGCTCGCAGACTCTAAGCACGGGGGACATCGTGATCACGAGGATTCACTTCAGAGAGGAGGACAAACTAAACGAGAGGATTCTCGACGCATCACCGCTCAGCAAGAGGGTAGGTATCAATCACATGTCTTGATGACGCTCAGGCAACGAAACTTCCATTTTTCTGAGTGCCACAGTTTAATTTCGTAACTACTCCCGTATGTGATCAATTAAAAGTTTTTTACTTAGTTTTTAAGTTTTAAAGTGTTTAGAAGCGTAGAATCTTAAAACTGGGTTCATGGTCTAGTTTACAGTGCCCGATAGCGGTGTATTTGTTCAAGATTGTATTAATTATGTAGTGAGGACATGCATTAGCGAGTGTATAAACGCCTACGCCGTATGCTCATTTGAGCGGAGACTTGCGTGTACATTCGAACGAATGCAACGGTTTTGCGCATAATATATACGGCTACTTGATTCCTTCATCTGGAATCGTCAGTATCTGCTGTTCGATCACTTATTTTATAGTTATTTATTTGGCTATTGCCGAAGCAATCCGAACTTGTATGTGATAGATTTATGGCCTTGATTTTTTTCTCGATCTGTTTTGCATTGTAAATAAGATAACTATGATAATATTGTTTAGCATGCGTAATCTTTATTCTAAAATCGGAATGATCGAGTACGTTTAAATGAGATAGAGGTGTCTTTATATTTATCACTCTGTGTTGTAGCTCTTGCTACAGAAACTATATCGAAAATGGCAATAATAGTTATACAATAAAAGTTTTATTGTTCAAATATTTAACTGAATATTGTTTAGATTTACACTAGTGTTTAATCATTATTACATAGGGTTAGTTGAAAGAGATTTAATATTACGAGGCGGTGCTTGGAAAATAACTTATTGTAGGTATAACGAGTTAAATGAATTAACTGTTTAATATTTTGTACAATAGCGGAAGGTCTATTGTGGTTTTTTTTAAATAATTTTGTGCCTTCGAGTCATATCCGACGGATGCCTTTATGAAATACTAATATTGTGGACGTGTAGCTTTTATACGTATTTAGGAAAATATGTACACATTCTTTAGATGAGATTTATTTATAAAAATTCTCGTTAGATCGATGTCGTTTAGGATTTTTACAAAAAAAAATGAAATGTCGAAAGACATCTACAAATGTATGTCAATGTGAGGTAGCTGCATTGAATAGTAGGTGTTTCTAAACATGTTGAATTCTTTCGAATAGTTTATTCCTGTGTTATATTACATAATAAATACGTTAAAACTTAAGTGATATGTTATATTACGCTTGATTTACTAGTTGCCTATATTTATTAGCATGTTTAGCTTTTTATGTATTACTCATCAGTATTGCCTAAGTCCAAATTTTTATTTCCAAATATTTTGTATGTAAATACAGAGTAACAGTTTTTTAAATATATAAAGCCTGTTCTAAAATTTTCTGGCGTCCATTTTAGCTAATTTAAATATTTTTTTATTATGTTTGTGCTCGCAATAATGCACAATTTTGAAAGTTTTTGCATACGTTTTGTATTTTGCAAACAAAAAATATTTTTTCAGTGCCACCTAATAATTTTTAAACTTGTAAGGAGCATTTTTAGTCAATGTAAGCTGATTGACCGTCTGTTATAATTATTTAACCTAACTTAAAAAAAGAGAAGTATCACTTTTCTAATGTAAAAACCAAGTTTGTCGGTTACTAAAATGTAGCAAATTAGCTCTTTATTAATTTGCACATTGTTTATGTTTATTATAAATAAAAGTTTTAAAATATGCTGTTGTTTCAATTGATCTCTCCTTAATCTAGACAATATTATATCAATATTTCACTTTTTCTATCTTTTTTAAATAAAACCCATAGGAAAGAATTGTATCCACTTGAATTTTTATTCATAAGATTTTTTTTAATTCATCAAAATACACAAAGGAAACTTTTTGAGAGCCCAGTTATGATTGATATACCTTTGTAAAAGACTAAAATGTTACATTAATAATAAAACGCTAGTTGAATATTAATTCAGAAAATGTATTCCGTATTCGAATATAAATAGGGTCCGTCACTGTTTATATATTACATAAGTTACTATGGCTTTCTAATAGTGCTGTCAGACAGGCTTCAATCCGATTATAATATTATAAGGGCTTAATTTAATACCGTAATTGCGATACCCGTAAAATCGTAAAAGTAATGCGATTAGTCTATTAAGATACTTTATCAATGCACAAATTCTCAAGGACGAATGTATTTGTCTTGTTATCTTTTTTTACCTAATCTTTTCCAAAAGTAGGTACCTAAATAAAAAGTTTAATTAAACTTGTTATATAAATTCTACAGCATACGAGAATTAAAATTTGTTGGTAAAAATTGCTAAACAGATTTGATGAAACTGCAGCGATATAGCCTATACTTAAAAAAAAACAGGCTATTTTTTTTTAACATATCTAACAATAAGTCATCTAATGTAAAATTACTCCAGCGAAACTACGTTTTATAATCAAGCGTCATTGGCAAAAAAATGTGAATTAATATTTCCTTAAATAAATTGTTGAGAAGCCAATTCTTTTACTCATATTACCTTAACCTGATACGGACGTAAGACGCAATAAAATGAATATACGTATGTTGTATATTTTAATGATTAGGAATTTGCATTTTTAAAGAAGAAAACGAAATCTAGTTACCACGCTGAATATATTTAAATTCATTTAATCTACTTACATATTTTGTTATACATTTTATATTTACGAATAATTAAATAATTGATTGTAACGTAGTAAATTTCTTTTATTATTTCGGTTATAATTATTCGTTTCATTTTCATTTAATAGTAATTAAAAAACAATTGTTAAATTAATTTAAATTGTTACGACTTCTAATACCGTGACATATCGCGCCATCTAGTGTACTTAGCCATAAACAAAAAAAGTGTATCATTGAAATTATTCTACTTCTAGTATTAAAAATGAACTAGTCTTTGATATCAAAAGATTGTGAACGTGAAAGTAAAATAAGCATTTTCACAAAGCACATTTTATTAGTATGCGGCCTGCATAATGCGGATGGTATTTCAATGTTAATATCTTTCTTTGTCATTCATTAGCGGACCATCAATCATCAATGTTCTATTGAAATTACGCACTTGTTTTTACCGCTGTTTTGTTTAAGTGCAATATAATGCATACCAGAATTAAATTATTTATCGAAAAATATCACGAATCCCAGAACAAAGACTCAATATAAAAATGATTTTTAAAACTTGAAAAGGCCCTAACCTGAGTCATACTTGCTATATAGTAGTAGGCTCCGTGTTTGTCCGTTTTTTATTTGCTTAGTTCTATATCTCCATTCAGTACCCGAACAACTCTTATATGTGATATCGTTTAAAATATAGATATTTATGTTTTTAGGACCTTGTAATTTTGACTTTTATTACCAAACTATACAGTTCTATAACTTTTAGGTCAACCAGTAACTTGTTGAGATATACACATATACATGTCTAATTATCTACATTAGAAGTTTTTTCTACATCGTCTAACAATAAACCAAAGTATAACATAGTTATCTAATTAATTTTAATGTAAACTTGATCTGTTTGTAAGAAAGTTCCTATGAAAAAGAATCTTGACAGACAGACAGATGGATAAAACAGAAATAGACAGAGTGATAAAACGAAACAAAGTTGCTGGTTTAATTTGAATAGATAACTCAAAAAATTTAAATCTATGAAATTTATTTGTTATCGCATATCCAGTTATGCCGTTTATAATAGATAGGTAGGTATTTTTTGCATTAAAATAGCGGCCGCTTTGTTAGATATAAAAACATAGCAAACAAGAGTGAAGTTAGTAAAAGAAGAAATTGAAAGTTACTGCACACAAAGCAATTTTTATAGATTAGCGTTTGGTTTCCGCACAAAAGTTTGTAATCTTTTAATTGAAACGTAGAAATAAAAAAAATATTTTTTTTTATTAGATAGATATTACTTGAATATCCCTCTAGCCCTGATATTACTGTAGAATTATAGGTATAGTCTATTCTAATAGGTTAATTAGATATCGAATTAATTTTAAAATTAAATAGATAGATATCTAGATATCTATCTATCTATCTAGAACTATAAAGAACGCCGCTGCATGGAATTTATTATTGCCATCGCAAAAAGTGAGTAACGAATGTCATTTTGACATTTTATTCACTGTTGTAAATGTTTATATTTTATACTCTATTTTGTTGCAATAAGAACTATATTCGTTTAATTAGCTTGGAATGTTTTTGCTCCTACTGTTAAACGTCAAATTTTTAAATTCACGAAAACGGTAACTGTATGTTTGATGACAATTTCCTAAATAAAAGTGGTAAAAATGGAAGATTATGAAGTTTTTACGAACGAAATTGAATATACGAAGCCAGTGTATAAAAATATACTTAATAAGTATGTGAAAGATATACCGAGTACGCCGAGTGGACCGAATTATGAAAGTAAGTGGCACGGTTTTTACTTTGTTATTTTGCATTAAAATAAAAGTGATACTGTGTTATTATTATAATAATAAATGCATATTTTTGTATTGACTATAATATAAACTCTTAACTCGTTCATATTTTACTATACTATAACTTTGGCAATGGAAATTTACTACATTAAATTTATTGTGTATATTTAAAGTGTATCAACATATTATAATATGTTGCAGTTTATTATAATATTTTTTAGTGACCAAATGATTCCAATTTTATACATAAATTTATTACAAATAAAAAAATATAAACAATAAACAAATCTATGTTTCATAAGTTGTGTTTACATTTAAAGCTGTAATTTTTAGGTGGAAGAAAGCTAATGGGCGTGGAATGTCTAGCCGAGGGACAAGAAAAGGAGTGTGCGTTTTACTTCAGTGAATCTGCGTCTTCAACATTAAGGACACTGGCAGTTTACAGAGATGAACAGTTAACTAATGCGGGTAATTTGGAGCAAAATTGATTTATTATTTTACAATTTTTAATTGATATAATATAATATATACTTTTTAACTTGTTAATGCACTCACCCACTATGTTTTCTCTGGTAAGTCTCTTTCAGTAGGGTTGCCTGGAAGAGATTCACTACTTAGTGATAAGGCTGCCCTTTGCATACTTTTGTAGTGATTTTTACTTTAAGCTTTTTTTATTTTGTTTATTTTTCTGTGTGCTATAAAGCTGTTTATTATTATTATTAAAAAACTATTACTATGTTATGACATAAGCCTAAACGTCTAGCCGTCTAATACCTAGGTTCTTTGCCCTGTCTACCCTTTAGAAGTCCTAATATTTAACAAAATAAAGTTTAGGGCGTGTTGTTGACCGTACAACAAATATTTGTACCGATAATTTGTAAACATTTTAGGTAACACCTTGTATTGAATATGCATGATAATACTTCGAGATATCTAGTTTGTTCACACAACAAATTTGTTCAGCTGAAATTGCTTTAAAATTTAAATATTTTTCTTTTAAAAACCTTCTCCTTTATAGGAGAAGAGGCCTTTGTCTGGCAGCAAGACATTTACTTTGACTGCAACCCTCGTCTCTTTTACCATCTATGGTATAAGTAACAGCCTGTACATATCACACTGCTGGGCATAGGCCTCTTCTCCTATTAGGGAGAAGGCTATGGAGCTTAATCCACCACGCTGCTCCACTGCGGATTGGTGG
>DVRM01000414.1:0-10268 GCA_018232405.1 Junonia genoveva | reverse complement strand
CTCTATGCAAGATTTTGAAAAAATACAAAAATCGATATAACTTTTAAACTACATAAAAATCGGATTACAACTTTTGGGGTCAAACGATAGCAAATGACCTCCCCTTCACCCCTGTTTGATTTGATCCACACTTTCTGGGACACCCTGTATAATGTTAAATATAAAATGTCTATATTTGGATGTTACTTGTGGAAAACTCAACTTAATTTAAGGCAACACTCGACACAATATGTGAATGTTTTTATTTGGCAACGACGTCAAAGGCGTTCAGAGAAAATATCTTGCTTGTTCTACCACGCTGCTCCACGGCAGATTGGCGGATATAAGTACACATTTCAGATTTATCATAACATATGTAACTGTTCGTCAAGTTTCACCACAACACTTAATAATTTTAATGTTGTGTACTTAGAAGAACTCCTAACTACTTTTCTCCATCATCTCGACTATATTCAATCAAATCCATTTGTTAAAATTCTCTAAAATAACTCACTATATCTAATATAATAAACCTATTTTAATCGGTGCAATTTTTACAACTGTAAAAAAATTACACCAATTTAAACAACAGTCGAATAATTATTTATTTGAACGTCAATATACCAAATTCGTTGCAGAATATCAAATTATTTTAAAATAAATATTACTCTCGGATGATCATTGCAAAAACGTGTAACCTACATTTAATTTACGGCGAGGTTGCCTTAATCAAAAATATTGAAATATTTTCGAGCTTTTCGATATCGATTCATTGAAAATTTAATTAAGTAAATTACAAATTACTCGATTATTTATCGGGAATTTTGAGCGTTGCGAAAAACAGATATGTACACATTCAAACATATACATATGTATGTATATTCTTTGTGACTTAATTAATAAAAAGAAGCCTTACTACACTAAGTACATATCGCTTATTTATACGTATTTATTATGCCTATGTGACTATATAATTATCTAATCTGTAACAATTTTTGAAAGAGATTCCCTTTCTATTATTAGATGCTGTACTTTTGATTGAAAATGTAATGTAGTCAACTCGTTGTGATATATTAAGACTCTTAATAAAATCTTAATACCCATTCCCTCCCTCTGTGAAACGGTACAATTAGACACGCTCTAAAAGTTCACTTAATGGGAAAGGATATAATTTTGTCTATTATGGTACACAAACCCTTATATTAATAAATATAATATCATAGCTCCATTATTTTCCCAAACATTATATTATATTTAACAGATGAAATTTAGCCATAATTGTAAGTAAGTTTAAGTCCAGGGCCCTTATTCTCTATGCCAAATCAAAACGTATTTCTATATTGAAACACGTTATTGTCTTAAAACCGTTTTCTCTATGACATTGTGAAATTGAAATGTAACGTTACGTGGCGCGTTCCATGCTGTCAAATAAGTACCTAATTAAGAAATTAATAAAAAATAAACCGGTAACTTTTTTAGAAAGATTGTTAATAGAAACGGATCGTGCCATCTCCAAATAGACAAGAATATCATTATCTATGCTATTCCTTTCGTTTTCAAGACGCGTGTTTACAAAATACCGTTTTAAGAAGACGTAACGTGCCATGGTAAGATTTTTTGACAAGCACGATATGACGTCATCCGTTTTGGGCACATTACGTATCGTGACATAGAGAATACGGGCCCAGATACGGTTTGACAAAATGAAATATGTAATGCACGTACAAGGCATGTTTGTTAGTTGATTGCAAATTACGCATTACGCACACATTATGCAGAATCAAAATTAATACAAAAGAAGATATTTTTTCGCTTCCATAATAAACTCTATTATTATATACCTAAAAATGAAAATGGAATGTGAAGTAGTGGTATGTATGAGTTTAAAAAAGGTAATACCAAGCAATACTACATACAGTATTGTGGTATCAAATACAAGGAATTCTTATAATGTTAGTTGCTGTGTTCAGATTACCTGGCACCTCGTCACTGACTCAATCAAAATATATTGATTAAAGAAAAGATTGACACAAGACAGTATTTTACTAAACAATAGAAAAACCTATATCAAAATACTTATAAAACTCTAAGAATCTCCTTTCTTTTTGGCTAGTCTATTGTCCAAAAGTGTGTCACTTCCATTTAGTCTCTCGAATAAAGTCTAGATAGAAGATGGCCTACATGTTGCTTCAAATCGAAGACCTAGCTTTTAACCTACGTTCCAATTACAGTGACCTTTCTTACCTTGTTGACCTATTTTTATACGTTATATGACGAATCTCTTTTAGTTCTCTCTTTAATGTAAGTGACATTAAAGCAAAAATAAAATATATAATTTCAGAAAACATAGTAATAAAATTATTATTAATTCCACTGAAACTTTCTTGGATACAAATCAATAGTAAAAGTCCCACCGAATTGTATAACTTCATAATTCAGTAGTGTGAAACGGAAATGGTAGTAACTTTGCTCTAGGTGCAAATTGACCTCTTCCTGCGGAAGGGATTTAATAAACAGAAGAGAATATTGTTTAATGCTTTGAAATACATAGAGAAAAAATATACATAAGTATTTTTATTCATTTGTACATATTATGAAAATGGGAAAAATTTTTATTACAATGTCCTTGGATCATTTAATTGAAAGGCAGGAATATTCACTCTGTTGTATAAAGATCTACACAGACGGATATTATTGTAAAGATAAAAAATTTAAAGAAACAAAAAAGTACTTAATACAGAAATTGGATTTTAATGGTGTCGAGCCATAACAGGCAAAACAAAACCCCAGTTAATGGAAGAAAAACAAAAGATTACGTTATAATTAAATTCGTGAAAAACAATTACTAAGTACCAAGTAAATGTTTGAAACATCAACTAAGCGATAAATATCAGAAAAGTCTTATTAACTTCAATGATACATATAACAAATTGGAATACCCCAAAATTTTTAAGCAAAGAATTCAGTTGTAGGCTCATTAAAACAGGTCACCTTCAAATTTCAATCCACTTTTCGACAAAAATCCAACACGTTTTTACCTTATCCCGAAGCTTAAACTGAAACTCTTGCTCCAATTTAACTTACTAATTTAAAAAGATTTTTTGTCATCGAGGACGATGTCGGCGAGAAAATGGAATCACCATTAAAGATCGACGAAGGTGCTCCAGCATTTTATCGGAAAGAGGCTTAACTTTGACTTTTGGGGTCTCAAATTGACATGAATATTTATGAGTCGATCTTCTTTTGCTGTCGTCGACTTACCTCAGGTATTCGTTTTAATTGCTACATTAACTTTCGAATGCCATGAAACTATGACATTTAACGTGCAAAACAATTTAACAGTCATTTGGTAGCACGGTTTCATATTTTGCATAACGAGTGAAAAACAACAAACAGTTTGCAGCAAAACGTAATCCTAAATTCTTAATCTTATCGTCTCTGTCAAGTAAATTTTAAACTTGAGCGATATAAAGCAGATGTTATACACAAGGGAGCATTTAGTCGTTGAATAAATAATGTCTCAGCAAGGAAGTGGCTTCTGAAATAAAACGCTTCTAACGCGATTGTCTTTTGTTGAAAATGGGTCTGAGAGACCGTCGACAACATACATTAATCGAATGGGTTTCAATGACCATTATTACATTTGTCGATCTATCACTTGATTGTTTTCGACAAATCGATGTACTCGTAATTTAAGTACTCCGGAAGTCCTGACTACACGATTATTGACAAACTTGTTTATTTCAAACATATCAAAATATTTATAATAATATGTATTAATTTATCTAAGTCGTCTTCTTTTGCAAATCCTCGATAAAAAAATATTTATTTAAGTAGTAATTTTAATAATGAGAAAAAAATAAAAATATATTTCTTATTTTATCATATGATCAATCAATCTCAGCTTTTTGAGAAATTTTTGACATCAAAACAAGAAAAGAAAATAAAAAAAGAAGAGAGTTATTTTTCTTCTTTTACAATAAAGTCGTTCAAACAAGGAAAGCCATACAATATTATACTTATATCAAAGACGATAAAAAAAATCAAAGCATCTAATTACGTAATCACTTTGAAACAATATTTTCGCATAACTAAATGCGGCGAATAATTCTTGATTTGTTTCGACAATAATTATCAATTAGAGGCTGGATAATATTAGTATTATATGGCAAACGGCTGTACAGCTCCTAAAGGCCCTTCACCCTTGTTTGCTATGTAAATGTTGCCTTTGTCTTGACGTAGCCCTTACGCATACAGCAGCAGTTTGGAACTGTTTGAAGAGGCTAATTCACTTCCATGTTGATGTCTTCATATTTGATATCAAATATGATATGAAACGTAAATTGAAACCGCTCTGTCGCACGCTACGAATCTAATATCGACCTAACTATGTTTATTCTTCCTCGTCTTGTTTCTTGGCTTCTCACTGTGATGTATGAATAAATTTCGCTTTGATAAAATAGGACGCGATCCCAATCGCTGCGACTGACATGCATTTCTAAAGAGATCGATGGAAATCGTATAACAGAAGAATTGGCAGAGTAACGAATTTTTCTCCTTAGAATTATAAGCTTATTGACGTGAATAGGTTACGATTGAAATATACTATACGTGCTATCAATTTTTTAATTGGTAATATATCAGTACGTATTGTGTAAGATGTGTTGTTAGACAGTCGTTAATGAAAACGATTCAACGTTCCCAGTAAATGAAGTTACGCACATAAAAGTAAAAAAATATTATTGGTTGTGCTCAGCTGTAGAATACTAATTAAATTACATTCAGTAATAAGCGGAGTTTCGGTTGAACATAATCGTTTCAAATTCCCATCGTCCCATTAAGATCATATTAGGGTTTGTGTTGTAGCAAAAACCCTGCATCCTGGCGAGTATTTGTTAAGATGTAAATTTATTCCGGGGAACAAAGCCGGCTTGCAGAATCAAGAGCAACGTAAAAACTATATGAGTTTAATGATTGCGAAATTCCTCTTTGGAGAGAGATAAATGGAATATGCCATTAATAATGTGTCGGGCTTAGAATGTAATATGTTTCATTTTTTTTTTGTTCTGTGTAAATAGCGGGCAAATGAGATAACGGTTCGCCTGATGTTAAATAATCACCAGCAGCCATTACATTTGTAGGACCAGAAGTGATAAATGCGTTATGTGCTTTATAATAGGAAAATATTCCAATAAGGGGAAATCTATGAGTATAATATTATGGTGCTGACCAAACAGTTTGCAAACGACCTTTACACACTTTAATCTTAAAAGCTAATTTTGAAAAACACACAACATATTCTATTTCCAAAATTTTAATCTATGCTTATAATAATAAAATTCGATAGATATATCTTGCATAATAAATGCTCTGCCACGGTTAATACGTTAACCGCTGCCAGAAAATCTGATCCAAAATTATATTCTAATTAAAGTATAACTTACATAATTAAAACAATTTATTATACAATTAATAAAATGGGCAAAGGCCAAATTAATGCACTATTTTTTTTCATTCAAATTAAATAATGAAGTATCAAAATTAATAAAATGAATGAATGCCTTTTTGTGTAAGGTACTTTAAGATATTGTTGCAATATTTATGTCGTCAACAGTTTTTCTTACCACGAATAAATTAACGGGAATTTAAGATGACGTTAATATTAATGAGATGTTGATTAATGCATTAGGCGTAGGGTTAAATCTTTCAAGCCTCTGAGAGGAATCAGATGGCATTAAATCTTAACATAATGAGGAACATAATCATGAAAGCTATTGTCGATTGAAACACAACTTAAATTAAAGTCATATAATACCTACTAATAATTTTTCCAAACACCGTTTAATTAGGTGCCTCTACTTTAATATCATTACAAAGTAAGTTTGTATAACATACTTATTTTGAGGAACGTATCGTATATTTTTTAAATTTTTGAGTAAAGTTAAATACAACTAAAATTTTCGCCATTGTGTCATTGCATAAGTATTAGATGAGTATGTACTTCAATAAATAATTATAAAGCCAAAAAAATGATATGTACATAAGAATGTTATATGGACACAGTAATCAATGTTGTGTAGCTACATATATACATAGTATAAATATACAAAGGCTATATTAGCTAGATCTAATATTAACTTATTTTATGACACACATGTATACTTAATTTAAATTAAATGAGACGCCTGAAAATATTATAAAATAACATTGACGAGTCTTATTAAAGATTTACATGAAATGTATCGAAGGGAGCGAGTTCTTTATAACGTAATATTCAATGTTAATTAAGGTTGCGTTTAAACTTTATTTATATTGTGAGCTTTTATTTTTTGTACGATATTCAAGCATTTTTTTCTGATTCGAAATCGGCTAAAAATAGATTTTATACCTACATAGCTACGTACCTATTTCACGGTGAGGTGAAAAATTAACGCAGTTTTACTGTCCTCTGTTTCCCTTAGGTACTTCTTTTTCAGCTAGAATCGCATTTGTGGCACCTCAGGGGACGGCCAATGTTTCTATCACTAAACCTTGGGAATCAGAAACCCGATCCTTAGTTTATTGTTTATCTATTTATATAAAGAGACAAAAATAGTCCCTAATTTGTCCCTAGGCTGTAAAAGAAAATTTAATAAACTTTGTTATTTCGAAGCTTCCAAGAAACAATTATTTTAAATATAGATTTGCTTATAAACTTTCCGCTTAACTTGATAAAATCCATTTTTTTTTGTCTATTATAGTAAATTCCCTGACGTACAGAATTAATAGACTTACCTTCTTTAGTCGTGTCTTTGACATTTTCAATTTATTACGAAATTGAACTAGTAACTTTTTTTTATAATTTTATTTCAGCTTTCATTACATAAATACGACTTGACAACCGATCCCGGTAAATGAAAAGATAATTTGATTGGAGATTAAAATCAAACTTGTACGAGTACAACATTGAAATCTTGATTGTGGACAAATAAAAGAATATACAATAAAATCAATAAATAATGCACAAAGGAGTGAATCTCTACAAACAAAAACCCAATCCGCTTATGTTGGGACGTTTATATTCATCTCTAAGCTCATTTTCCGTGGTCGCTATAAATAAATATGTACAATGTACATTCCTATTACCAGGCTGCGTCAGAAGGAGGATAATATTTTTAGAGCATATGTATGTATCTAGGTACATATGTACCTGCATTTGTTTGGCACGCCCTACAGTCTAAATCACCGGACGGAATTCAGTACTGTGGTAGTGTCTGAATTATCAAAATAAACATAAAAAATAACAAAGAGCATCGCAAATAGAAGTAACCAGTACATAAATGCAAAAACTCCAATTCAACACATATATCTCAAAACATAAATTTGGAAAGCATATCAAAAGTTGCGACACGGCAGAATTAAACATGGTTATCGGGGCGCTTAAAATGCTATACTAAAACGTTCTATAAATCATTTCCAATGATAAACAAAAAATTGTAATAAATGTCCCACTGTGGTTTAAACGGTTTCATTGGTGCCTTTCGTAACCATTGAATCATGTCAGTAAATAATCTATACAGAACATGATAAAATGCAGGAATATATTAAATATATGTTCGTATAGGAATATTACGAGTATCAAAGCTCTGAAAGAGTAACTATTTTTTTAGTCCCATTTTAATCGAATCAGTCGTTACTTTGCGGAATTCCATGAACAAATCAAATATTTATTTTGCTATAATCCGCGAAAACAACGTAAATCTGTCTTCGCATCTTCTGAGGATGCTCGGAAGATGTTGCCTCTACATCTTTTCGCGGATTATAGCAAAATAAATATTTGTTTTGTTTAGTGCTTTTTTATTCTTGAATGGTAGCTTTTCATTCATTTAATTAAAACATACTACGCGTAGATTTTGTTTTGACGATTCAAAATAGTCGTGAAAATGTAATGCTTACTATATCTTACCAAAGAGATTCATAAAATACATTTTTAAAGTCGCAGGTACTATTTAAAACAATTAACAAACATCAACAGTAGTCGCTTACTTTATATATTATGGATTGCTACCAACAATTGAAATATACTCTAAGAACAAGCAAGCAATCCATGTAATGCGTTGAAACTTGATCGTTCTAGAACAAGGCAGAGCCACGTCCGGAACTCCGTACTTCCATCTCAGTATTACCATTTGCAATGTTTTACCTTTTGTTTCTTGAGAGAACAACATGCCCTTTGTCTGAGCCCGGCACATGCAAATATTTTACCTGGCGGTGGTTCCACGTATTCGTATATAATTTTCCGACTTACGTTTTAATGTTATTCGCTTTGATTGCAGGTACGTTTATTATTACACACCGTTGCGGTTCCATGGATTATCGTAAGTTAATTCTTTTAAGGTTTTAACATCAAATTGAACGATATTTTATTTTAAAAATAAATCACTTTACATATTCACACAAATAACGTATAAATTTCTTTAATGATCGTAAACACAATTTGGCTAATTACATTTGTCTCTCATATGTAACCTCAATATTCTTCAAATGTTGGGTATACGCAAAAAGGTTGATGGATCGATATGACTGATCTGTTTAATTAATTAATGTGTTTAATTAATTGATAGCAAATTTTTTGTATCATCAGATAAGGTATATGTAAAATAACCATCTATACCCTTCATATAAGGGAATTAAAATACAACAACAACATTTTGCTTATACATATAATGCTTGACTTCAATCATAACTACATGGTCATTTCTCATCTCAAAATATTTTAAACGATTTTATATTATTATTGTTGTTATTGTATTGTTGCCACTCTTCACGAAATAAACAATCAATAAGCCCATAAAAATCTGAATAGATCTTAGATGAATGCATTATATTAAAGAATTTGCGAGATTCTTAGTAAATTGTCCGCGATGATATGAATGAAAATAAATCATGAATAGCTCGAACCTTTCACGGAGATGAAATTCCGTATTGCCATAACTCGATAATATTAATGCTCGGCGAAGGCACAGTGGGATACGCCAAGTCATGTTTATTATTAAAGTGACATGCTACTTATTGTGTCCGTAAAACTACATGTTTTGATTACAACTTTGCGAAGTGATTTCATAAAAGAAATACTTTATTCTAAGGCCAGCAAGTATATCAATACGGATATTTTTAAATATGTTGCTCAAAAAAATTTCGTAACATATTCGATACCCTATATTTGTTTGTATACAAGTTTCTCTGATATTAGTAGGTAAACTCTTTGAGATGTTTCTAAGTTTGGGTCATAGCAAACATTTATCCGTGGTTTGATTATGTCAACAATAATTTTAACCCTTCTCCGAATCCTTTGTAACGTTGAAGCTGCTACTGTTTCGTAAAATAAATAACCCCGCCGATATAGAAGTTTATAACTCAATATTACTTTGTTTGCCTTTTTATACGAAACGTGGTTTTGAATTAAAGTTGTTTTTGAAGTCGGCACTCGTGACCAAGTTGTCTTTGTATTATCACAATCATTGTATAAATTTTCCTGGATGATAGAGAAATTGTTTTTACCCTTCCGTTGACGTTTCTAAAATAAAATTGAATTGTGATAAATATTGCGAAATTTGTTGAATATTTTCGTATTTGATAAACTTATTTACATAAGTTATTAATCATAGAATATGAAATGAATAGTTCTCATTTATATAGTTCCTGGACACAAGTTATCACACAACTGTTATATTACTACAGTTTATTATTTATGGCTTCATGTTTAATTATTTTATCAGCAATTATATTTGGAAATAACCTCTCTAATAACAAAGAGGCGAATTGTTAGTTTAGAGTAGACTTATTTTATAAACCGTATCCAGTTACGAGCGTCACTCTCACTGATACATCAGCAATGACATAGTTGTCCTCAGTAAACATATTTTTCTCTCTCTCTCTGTCCCCTAAAGAAACAAACATTCAAGCTAACAACTTGTTAATATTTAATGTTGAAATGCAAACAATATTCTCTTATGAGCCAACCCCTAGATATATTATATTACTAAACAGAAAACAAGTTTAACTAAAACAAACATACGTAGCTCTCGAATGATTGTATTAGTAAATATTTATCCTTTATACGATGGGAAAAGGAAAAATGAGCAAAGAAGTATTAACCATATTTTATTCTGACAGCGTCTATATCAATTTCAAGTCAAATTCTTAGCAATTCCATTGATACCGAGAGTCAGTTTCTCAGCAGTCAGAGGGAAATCGACCAAACTAAAATAAATGGCGCATAGTTCGAACCTTTCAGGGAGATGAAATTC
>DVRM01000413.1:0-10269 GCA_018232405.1 Junonia genoveva | reverse complement strand
GTCTTCCCTTTTTCTCGTCTTTGATATAAAATATACTATGAATCCACATCAGTCCTCATGGATTATTATTATACGTATAATGAATAATTATCTTACCTAGCATAAAACTCCATTTATTCATTTACGGATAACAAAATAAAAAAGAGAAACAAGTATAATATGTTAGAATAAGATCCCATGTCATATACGATTTCATTAAAATCATAGACATGGTAACAACTAACGTCATTAATAGGTATTTAGTTTTTATGTCGGTATAGCCCTAAAATCAAACAATGTTCAAAATGTTTTTTTTTTTTATATCATTGCGTTTGCAGAATTTATTACTAATTGTCATTTAAGTGGAATCAAAAAAGACTTCACAAACTGATTAAAGTACTTTGTTACTCTGAAAACCTTTGTTAAAGAGTATCCGATTTGAGCATAAATAACATTGCTAATAAGGTATTTTTGTACTGAAAATATCACTCTGACATGTAACGCTTGGACAATATTTTACGAAAAGTTACGCCCAAAAGTTCTTTGTGTTGTTCTTTGACACAACACATACGTGGTTATTTATGGGTCGTCGATTTAGGTGCTGTGTAAACGTAGGTAATTTTTATTTGCAATATTGCACACCATCTCATGAAACATTTTGACAGCAGATGCTAGCAACTTTCTCAGGGTACCGCAATTTTAATTGAATAGTTTTACCAGTGTTAAATTAAAATATAGGTAATATATCCCTAAGAAATCAGAATCCGTAAGCATTGTGACGCCTATCCCAATTTTACCATCTATGCAGCGCATTGTAATTGTTTAAAAATTGGTTTATATTACTTTTCATTTTTCAACTGGCAACTCCTAGTTACCTTCACAGCACTTTTAGATCAGCAATTCGCTTCTATCAACTGTTTGCTTCTTGTAACTTGATTTCAGGGGCAACAATCTTTTGTTGTTTGTGTAGCCCGCCCTAAAATTTATGTAAAATAACAAGAATGTCTTTGATTTTGATGGTGTGTTTGATTATTAGATTTTTATACTAAATGAAAAATTGTTTAGATTAGCGTATTTTTGATAAGAAAGAGAAAAAGAGATTAAAAAGTTTTTATAATACATCTTGTTTTCATAATATAATATAGTATATATATTTTTAAAGTCCTTTATTTTTGGACCAACCAATAGATAGCATTTGGACACATCAATAAATCTAGCATATGCCTATGTTGTAACTTGATTCTAAGCTAATCTTAATTCACTCACTGCCTCAGAATTACCAGGACAAATATATTTCATCACAATTACAATGATGAAATACTTGAGATCATTTCTCGTATATTATTCATTATTCATGTGTATTCCATGTGTTAACTACATACACATTCAGATGCCGATCATCACGTTTAAATGGAAATAGTCAGAATGTAAAGTAACTTACAAAACGGAATTTCATCACTGAGATTATTGTAAAACATAATTCTTTAAAGTACTGGGTTTGCGGAATAAATTGTTACTTATGTCGTTGATAGATGAGGAATCAGTAGGACAAGCGAGTCTGTAATCTTGTGTTGATCACCAGTTTCTTAGAACAGCGTTTTTTGGTATACAATTTGAAGATTTCACATACCTATAGACAGTTATATAACAAAAACAAAATATAGTCTATTTTATGCCATGGCGTATATTTAGAGGTCAAACAAAATTACTAAGTAAATATGAAAAAAGCCGAAACTGCATACAGAGCCGCAGTTTAATTTTGTTTGAACTCGTAAATTTAAAGTTAATTTAATTATTTTTATGTTTAGCGTAATTCGTTTTATCGAGGAATTTTAAAGACAATATAGTAAAAATCCCAGGAAAACTAGTTATTAACATAACATAACAATACATAAAAAAACGTGACATAATTACGCGAAGATAATTACGATACATTGGCTATCGCTCTGCATAAAAATCAATAACCTGTACCTAGGCTAGAATAAAACAGACCCTAGTTAAGTCCGAGAAAATGCTATGAAGAAGAATACAATGCACCTACATTGTATCACATTTATTTTAAATATACAATAAAATAAAGATACAGAGCTATTGCTAGCGAAATTCAGACTATCACTGTATTAGCAGAGCCAATCAAAATGTTTACCTTCGACATTCCGCCGGTGTCACAGAAATGTGTCACTTTTGCATACAAGACAAACGCAGAATGATAAGATAAGTGTGACAGATAATG
Organism: Junonia genoveva; assembly: GCA_018232405.1. Taxonomy (NCBI): domain Eukaryota; kingdom Metazoa; phylum Arthropoda; class Insecta; order Lepidoptera; family Nymphalidae; genus Junonia; species Junonia genoveva. The sequence continues at coordinate 8,057 of DVRM01000413.1, read as the reverse complement.
AGCCAATTAAATGTTTTTCGCTACGTCTGTGACAGACGACATCATTTGAGGCTTAACCAAAAAATTGTGATTACGAAGTTCGGTATTACGGCTAAAAATGTGCAATTGACTTTTGGAAGTCATGAAAAGGAACCTGTTTATTTCAAAAATTTCAGCAAACAGCAGCATTCAAACATAATGTAAAAAAGAGATTTCAGTCTATTTGTTACGTCCCACGGTTGAGCCATTGTAACAATTTTGATGAATTTTGAAATGAAATCATCGTCTTTCAAAGAAATAGCCAAAGGGGTATCGGACCCAGTAGTTTTTAAACATTTAAAATATTTACTGGACTATTTACGACGGCTAATCATAATATTCACTAATATAATATATAGTATAGTATTATAATATGTATAACGTGACGAAATATGAGCTTAAAATAAGTATATGGATTTTACCGGAAATGACATGTATATTCTAACGGAAGTAAATTGAGGAAAATCGGTCATATCAATATTTGTTTTTCATTATAAAGTTCTATGCTATTTTTTAATAATAAGTTTACATTAAATAAAACAAAGGTCATTCTACTGAATTAAATGCGTAGGATTTTTTATAACCCCAATATCACGATACTGATCAATTGTATTATGTAATTTTGCGTAATATTGAATGTTAAATTATAATAATACCTTTTTCTACTTCTACAAGTTCTACATCTGTAAAATTGATCTCAATTAATATAATTATAAATTAAAATAACCGTCTTATTGTTTTAACCGTCTTATAAAGTGTCCAGAAGATTTTGAAGCCACTCGCGATGATGACATGTCAAATCAAATCTTCTAGCCTCAAATCTCTTCGATCTTGAATGGTACAAAAATATATACATATTTTGCTCATAACTATACTTATATATACTAGCGGACCTGACCAAGTTGTTTGGTCCGGTAACACTGTCGCCTACCGAGTCCAATATGAATTTTCAAACCATCCAGGTACCTGCTCAAAAAGTCCAGTTGCTTAGGAGGAGTTAGGTGACAAATATCCCGTACCAAAGAATTAATATATTTATAGTTAAGGGGAATTTAAACAAGTAATGTAGGCACATTTACCTAAATTACCCTTACACAATATTGTGCATTGTCAATAGCAGACGCATTCCATCAGCCGCACGTCATGTCTGCCTGTTTGTTCGTTTTGAACGTAAACAAAACCGTTCATTAATACTGGGATCGTAATAGGCATTACGGCATATTCTCTTACAACAGCGCTCTAATTCGTCTGATTCACCTAGATTACTGGATAATTATCTTGTTAATTGAAACGTATATTCATGCTTTTAGTTTAGATTATAGACGTGAAACGTTTTTGATTATATGTTCAATAAGAGTATTTAGTCCGTTTTGAGGTAAATGGAATTTTTATAGCACTAGCGTAGCGCTGTTAAAACATGCTACGTTGTGACAGTTAATTTCTGATATTCATAATAAACGACTCCTTTAACTTCCTAGGCCTTCCATTTATTGCATGATTCATACAAATAATTTAAAAATAACCACGAAAAGTACTAGAGATATGATTCATCCAACCAGATATGTTTCTAAATAGAATTTAGCATATGGACAGAGCTTTTTTCATATTACAAGAGGTCAACCATTCAGTGTCGATATAAGGTACTATTAAGACTTATCAGCCAGTCTTAAAGTTATCTTTCATCCACGAAGACCATAACAGAACTTAGATCATATTATGTTCTTTTTTTCTAATAGAAACATACTTATTTCAAATACTGCTCGATTAATAAGACACAGTGCATAATGACGGAAACTTATGTAGCAATTATAAAGGCCGTGTAATAATCTATTACCATTTGCGTCCCACTTACAATTGGACGGACAGACAAGCAGTGCATTTAAAACATTCATAATGCTCATAGATTCGTGATCGTTCCGTACATCGGCGCCAAGTGTTAACGCATTGACCGAATGTAATCATTTGAATCATCGCATCTGTTACTTAACATTCCTATTCGATATTCACATAATTATTTTAATAAATCATTTCATGTACCGCAAGTATGAGACTATGACTCCGTTCGCGCTATAGACGTTAAAATAAAAGACTTTTTTTTGCAATCGGCGCGTCGCGTCGGTTACATTTTTTGGTTAATAAGATAATCAAGAAGTGTACAAAGTAGTATAGTTAGATCGTATGAATGAAAAGGATGAAAGTTTAAGTTATCCATGTTAATCCTTTATTTATCGGAGGACAAACAAAACATATTTTTTTTCAATAGAATTGGCTTTATTCGGTGCTAAAGAGGAAATGATTTTAAAAGTCTACTTGAAAACTTAAGGCACTAGTTTGAAATTAAATCTGCGACAATTGATTAAGTTGGACGTATAGTAAGCATTCGATAGTCTTTACTAAACCTATACCTACGAGTAACTTTATTTTATTGTGTAGCACAAGCACAATTTTCAAAAATATTTATATTGACTCTATGTTTAAAACAGTTAGCGTACAGTACATACATATACACAGCCTGGTTACAATTTTATCATTCGTATACGTACAGTTAATTGAATAACTAGATATTAAATTGTGCAATACATTGCGTGGCAGCTATAAATAACACTTGTAATAGCTCCAATGAATTCAGCTGTGTAAATTAAAATTGAATTTGAAAAATCGTAGCCATGCCAACGTGTCTTGTGTATTAGTTCATTCGGTCATCTGAATCATAATCACGTGTGTTACTTAACATTCCTAACCGATATTCACATAATTACAGAAATAAATCAATTGATGTACGAGTACAGACTATTATTAAATGTTCTCTAGGATTAAACGGTTTGGCGTGGTCCCTATAAATAGCGCACAGGGCCGTATTTAGAAAACAGAAGCATTAGCTTTGTGGGGGGCCACAAAGAAAGTATCTATGTACATTAAGCTTTTATGTTTCTAATTGTTCAAACTTCTTCTTTTTTATTAATTCATGTAGTCTTTATTTTAGCAAGAAAATGAAAAAACCGGAAAATATTTCTTTCGTCTAGAATTCAAAAATAGTTAACATTTCCCTTGCTTCGTTGTCCCAGGCCGTCTTAATCTTTATATCCGTCTCTGGTTTAACAATTCGGTAGTGGTGTGACTCAATGAAAACTGAAAATGATTCGATCAAGAACATAAATATGTCTTTCGAGTTTGCTTGTTTGACTTCAGTATATCGTATATGTTATTGTTAGAACTGTTACAGAACTGACTAAGTGCACTTTTTAAGCCAAAGAATAATATTTGGATACTAAAGTGTGTAATGTTTGGATTTCGTACCTTTATTGAATTGTATTGAAATATGAAATCACTACAATAAATAATGAAATCATAATACAATAGAGAGATTAATGGTAATGCTCATGTTATGTTATAATATGGGTAATTTCTCATAACGATACTGGTTGAGCATTCCGGTTTTGTTCGCGTTTAATGTTATATTGATCGATTGATATTTATACTACTTCGCATTGTTACTCGTAGCGTGATGTTACGTGTTTGTGGTAATAATTAATTCCGACAGGTGATTTCTGTGATCCTGATGTTACCAAGTTTAACAACGAATAAATCACCAATTTTATAAATATAATACAGAATACAGAAATAAATTATTTGAATAACTTATGACCATTATAATTACAAATTTATAAGTCACGAATAATAGGCTATAACTCGATACAATAGACTTGAATAGGTTCTTTTTATTCGTTCAATGAATGATAGTACCAGTTGGAATTAATGATAAAAACTTACCTATTAAAGCATGGAAATTAAGAGCGTAGAAATATATTTTTTATATCTTCCACTTCATACTTCACTCAATTGATTTCATATTCATTCGTTCATTCATATTTCAACGAGTTGACCTCAAAAATCTTTTGACCTCGGAAATACTTTTATATAAAAATACTTTTTAACGTTACATAAAATTACGGTTAATGATAAAGTAAAAACGAACAAAAGTCTCTATCTATTTTTTCATTCAATGACTAACGAACCCTATGCGGTATGCCTAAAATGCGGGTAGAATTTGGTTCCGGAGTAACGCGGCTACTGAATTCATTATTTATCTTAATCAAATAGAAATATCTGAATAACAATGGAATAATTCATAAAAACATATTTATAATATACGGGACTTTAAATTCTGATAAGCTCTAAACAAATTTGTTTTGTGTGGCGTAAATTTGGTGAATTCGTTAGACTATTTCTGACCAAGGTCGCGAGTTCAACGCGCCGAATAGGGAATCTTCTTATAAGGATGTGAGGCCCAACGCTATTGCTACCATAAAATTATGGTGTTGTCTGCTTAAAAGTAAATATTAAAATAAATATGGTAATTTTATCTTGCAGATTTACATTTTTTTATATTTGAGTAAATAAAAATACCTATGTATGTGTCGAATTTTTGTTCACTTATTAATAAATTGTTATTATTCCGGAGGTAGTTAGGTTGTACAAATATTTAGACAGAAATTATGCATAATATAACACTAAGGGCAAGTTAAAATATTACTCAACGTTATATTTATCATTTATCATTCAATATAATTTTTGTTGACTATTTTACAACTTAATTATTTAATTAGGTACCCGCTGAATATTTTAGACAAGAAAATTATTGGAAATAAATCTGTTTGCTTACATTTCGTTATTCAGTGAAGTTGTAAATTATACCATTTAATAACTTAATCGATGCAAGACTAAGAGAATATTTAAATATTCAGAAAATTAGTCACGATAATGCCGCTTCCAGTATATATTTATATATTAACACCATGAAAACGGCCGAATTACGTTACCATCGTAGAATGATTTATGAGACAAGCAACTGTCATTCTGTTGAACCTTTTATGGGAAATCTTTACTTTGTGATACCGCGACAAAGATTTTACGCAACACTTTTCGACTTCAATAAACATTGATGAAACAACACTCTTAACCATATAGGCCCCCTATCATTTATTTACATGTCAAACTTCAATGTTTTCCTCAAAAAGGAGAGGCAGCACAATATATTATGTTTGTTACGAAAACATAGCCTTTATTCTGAGGGTTAATTGTTAAAAAACTACCGCTAACATGCAACATTGTGACTATAAAGTTTCATTGTGATCACTTGTGACAGTCAAGAGACATATTATACAATATACAAAAAAATCAAACTGTTAGTTTGTTGTACTTCGATAAAGCTATTCTACAGTCAAAGGCAGTGTTTAATAAAAAAAATATTTATTCTGTCAAAACGTTGTCCATTTTCATAACAATATTTTTCAGCAATGAACCCTCTGTGCCCTCTTTACTTTACGACTTCACTAATGCAAATGGCGACAAAAGATGATAGTTGAAATTTGTGTAAATATTTTTTTCACGTCTAAAGAGAATGCTGGTACTAAATTATATTACAAACTGACGCTAATCGTGTCTCGAGAGTTGGAACGCAGCGTGTAAACATTTTTATCAGTTCACGGCGAATTGCATAATATATTCGCTAAAATTCTCGCAAATTCAAACATTTCACGTGCTATATAATTTTTTGAATAAACTGCTAAGTGTCCTTCTTCACGCGGTCTTGTTATGTGTTTGTTCTCGTGTTATGGAATTCACAATAGATTTACTGTTGAGAACTAATTTTACGTTAATAAGAACATACTTTTTCACTTTGTAGTAAATGGTCTAATATAATTTGTATACAAAGTTCGATGGATGCCATTTTTTGGGTCTTTGAAAAAAGTATTCCGAATAGAACTTTTTTTGTACAATATTTAATTGTTATCATGCTCTAATTAGACCCGAAATTTTAACACACAGTCAGTAAAAATAACCCAGTTAGTCATAGAAATAATGGAACAAAAACAATTATATTTTCACTGATACCGTGTATCGTTATCGTAAATTACATTCCCGTACGGACATAAAGAATAAAACCGCGTAGTTTATTTACGAATTTCCTCACTAAGTGCCGGCTACACCACATTTCTACACCCACAATACATGCTCCTGTGATAAATTCGTCGATTATCGGCGATACTAATGCAACAGCTGGACAATATTCGAAATGTTCCGCAATGGAGCATTAACGTTATACATCAATAACTATCTCGAAGGGCATCGTTGTTTACTCGCGCTGTTAACTACGCGTGCTCCTTGATGTCTTATTCTGCACTCGATCGATAATTCTAAAATGAAATTCTGTAAATTTTAAAATTAAATCGGAATAACACTAGTTTTTAGTTAGAGGCAAAACATTTTGTTAATTATTTATCAATTTATTTTAAAATTTTACGCAAAAAATTACTATATTGCCTATAAAATTAATATAGGACGTGTCCAATAATATGCCTTTCAATTGGAACTATAACTTAGAATGATTGAAATTTCACATAGCTATATAAAATTTACTCTCTTCTCGTGAAACAACTAGAAATATGTCGATTCGATTAACTAATTTTTACTAGGAATAAATCATATTTTACACTTACAAAATAACTAACATACATAGATGAATTTAAAGTTTTCTATTCAGTCTAATATTAATACAACACATGCTATTCCCTATATATCATCATCTCCTTATATCTATATATCTATCTCCCATCTTTATTCCCATTTTTATTAGGCGGTTAACCTAATAAAATAAAAAAAATACATAATGTTTTATATCTCACATGTAAAACAGATAAAAATGCTTCGCTGCCCTTCCACTTTATCAGATAATTATTAATCTACTGTTTACAATATTTTTATAATAAAAAAGGGTTTTCATGTTTTACACACACCTATACAATTTAAGGTTAAAAATAGAACCTAGCTATAATTAATCTGTCCTATTATTATCTATTCTATATCTAAAAGCAATAGGAATAAATGCTGATCATTTATTCCTATTGCTTTTATACATAGTATGAGGACATAATACCAGTGTATAACCTGTTATCTTCTCCTATAAATAGGCTATAGTACGCAAAAATAAATAGCAAACAAAATAATTTTATAAATAGCTCACTTGGATGCACAATTTCATCTGTTTCATAAGTTCAAACATTTGCTCGGGGGGCAGTGTAGCTACAGCCTTGCTTATAGCTTCTGGGGCCTTTTCAGGATCTACGGGGTCACCATAAGGGTTTTCAATCTGAAACATATTATTCAATTATAATTAAAGTACTTAAATTTATTACTTAAGCCAAAAAAAATTGGTAAGTTGTTAAAAATTTACCTGTGGTCCTTGCATAAGCGCTTGCATTTCCATCCTAGATTTCTCAGTACAAGCATTATCAACTCTAAGGGAACGGCCACCAATTTCATACCCGTTAAGATTTCTCATAGCGCTGAGGGCGGTTTCTTGATCTTTATATTCACAAAAGCCATAACCTTTCGGCTTTCCAGTCTCACGATCAAATACTAGTTTAAACGACAATACGGGACCGACTTCACTAAATATATCCTTCAATTTCTCCTCCGTGGCTTCGTAAGGAATATTACCCACTGAAAACAACAAATAAAATCTTACCGGTTCTGTTATTTGATATTGATTCAAAACATGATTAATGATATCTGTTTACCGAAAACCGATCTCATGGATTTATCCATGATACTTTGCTCCTCTTTTTCTTTACTTTTCCTTCATTCACCTTCGGATCTTCAATCATAGACGGTTCAACATCACTCACTTCGCAGATTTCTTCCTCTAAAATAGGTAAATTTGTATAAATCTTATTTGCACTTAATTTAACGCAACTATCAGCTTTTAACCGTTTTAACTTACTGCAACTTAGTTTCTCCGCGTCGTCCATATTTAAAAGGTTAATACTACTTAGAAAATGAAACTATTAATATTTACACTAATATACAGTTACGAATAATTCAGAAAATTACTAAAATATTACAAATAAAGACATAAAATTTAATTTTATTGTAAAGGGTACGTACCCAAATATTTTAGTATGTTTATGTTTATATTATATTATAGATACAGATATATAATTATCAATGTTTGTGATACTCAATGACTTCATCTATAT
>DVRM01000412.1:0-10276 GCA_018232405.1 Junonia genoveva | reverse complement strand
AACGAAAAAAAAGGTAAAAAACAAGTATCTTCTTTACAGGACTCTATTTTAATCGTATGTTTATAACCTCAAAGTTTCGCCTTTTATGAATCAATTTTAAAAGTTAGTTTTTATTTTAATCAATAAACCGATTTTGACAAATAATAAATAAATTTATTTATTTATTTATTTTATAAAAAAAAAATATATAAATTTGTATATTTGTATGAAAGTGTAAATACACTATAGTTAGGTTAACTTTTTTATAAATATTTTCAACCTTTCTTCTGTTTCACGTTCTATTCATTAATTGAAAGATAAGTGTTTATTTTTAGATTTTTTTTATAGAAGTCCAATTAAAAGTTGTAAACTATGTGTATATTTTGTGACTCATTTTCTTAATATGTGTATTTGTTATATGCTGCATTATTATCAACATAAAATTATTTTTTATAATAAAAAATATCGACAAGAAAGAATAAGAATGTAGATAGAAAAAAAATTACACAAACAACTTGAGTATTCAAATAAACTAATCTGATATGTTTGCCTTTTGACATAGATCCTGAAAAAATTCTACAAGAAGAGAGTGCAAAGAAACCATGTACAAGATTTGCAATGGGAGACTGTAAATTTGGCGGCATTTGTAGATACTCGCACTACACACAGGAACAATTAAATGATTTAAGAAGTTACTGTAAGTATCTATTTAATATTGTTGTTGCTCATGCAATACCACGAAACTAACATAAGTTAAAATTTTAACTCAATTCAATAGCATTTCATTCTAATTTTGAATTTCGAGAAAAAACTAGTTAGGTATGCGATGTTGCACGCGCAACGACGATACGTTATTATTACTTATATAACTAAACTGCGGGGTTCTAAACTAAAAAAAAAATTACTCTTAGTCTGATAAATGTAACTTATTTAAAATTATAATAAAAAATAATATTGTACATAAATATGTTCCTCTGGATTTCACTCATGCTTATAATAACTGCTTCGCTCCTAAAATTCATAGTGAAATATAACTTATAAACTTCTCAATAAATGGGTTATGTAATGTTAAAGCAGTTTTTCTAAATGGCTCAGTATAAAACTTCAGCATATTGTAAATTTCTGTACATTGGCATAATTAATCCATAGAAAGAAAAAATAATTTATTACTTGATTTGACAACCTTATTTATAACAACTGTTTTTTATTTTACATATTTAAAACATTACAATAAGCAAATAAATTGTCTAGCTTCTAAATTGTAACATTTAATTTTCAGTGGCCACAAAAAACGCAAACTTTGACAATCAACCATCCTTCGAAGATCTGTATCAACAGTTACAAAATGATAAAAGTGCAAATTCTGATAAAACTGATGATAAAAACACCATAGTGTACGATGAGAATGGGGTCACACATACGTTTCCATGGAAATACCATTCTATTCTAGATTCCTACGGTGATAATTTACCACCAAGCATAAGAAAATTGAAAACTAGTGATTTTTCTAATGCCTTCATTACTGAATGGGGTTGAAGAAAATATGGACTTTTTAGTATGTGATCGTGTGATTTTGTTACTTTTTTGTAAAGTATGAAATAAGCCTTTTGTTAAATAAAGGTTATTGTAAATTTGTTGTGTGAAAATAAATGATACTTATGTGTTATTGATGTTTTATAAATAATTTAGTTATAATTTGTATAGTAAAGTATTTTTTTTTAATTGGAGTATTTTTTATGATGTAAATATAAAAACATATTTATTAATGTTTAATAAATTATTTATAATTAAATGTTGAATATCATCATCATTTTCACTTTCTTTTTTTATTAAAAACTACATTACTTCTAAATATATATGCTAAAGTCTTTTTGACCAACTCCATCTAGTAGTTCTAGTAACCATTATTTTTATTGGACGGACATATTTCAAAGTTGGATAGTTGATAAATCTGAATTCTGGGGGTATTATGTGTCGGAAAGGCTCCCCCTGAAAAGAGAATGTGAATTCCAATTTTTTTTATTTATTTAAAATACGGACATAAATCATACACACAACATACCTAGCTAGTTGTTTATTTTTTTAATCAATGTGTTATGTTCAAAAAAATCTTTATTTTCTCAATTTTGTGCAAAAGTGTAATGCGGGCTTTGACCTCAATTTTTATACATCTTTATATTTATTTTTATAGTTTTTGTAAAATATAGAGATGGGTACAAACCTCGTTCAGTAAAAACGATAAAAATAAAAAGAACAACCAAATCTTTTCCATTTTTATAATAAATTTTACGATAACAAACAATTTAAAACATATCGACAGATCGAAAAAATAATTTTACATTTTTATTGCTTAGGTGTAATAAAATTGAGTTGGTAATGATATTCAAATATTTATTTAAAAATAAAGTTTTGAGAATGGCTTTACTCTTAAATATTTAAACGAATATTATTGAAGTTCTAAAAACGTTCTTCTTCACTAAATATTTCTGGAAATAATTTGAGGTCCTTGCAATTAAGTCCATTATATAGGGCTTCGAATCCCACTGCCTAAATTCAATCGGTATCGGTAACCCGCGGGATCTTGGTATGAAGCGGAAGTCTTAGATCCATACTCGTTGTTCTACTATAAAAATAATGATAAACAATAACAATTGTTTGACAAGACTGTCTACTATTTGACAAAATTCTTATGGCTCCTCCACACATCAACGAACTAATTCGCGAACCAGTTCGCTAATGGCATTCGCGAACTAAGTTCGCACACATTGGCGAATGCATTATTTACTTTACTTAATGACTTCTATATCAGTCGTTCGTGCGTACGCGACGTGCGCAGACGGTTGTCAGTTATCTATCGTTGATCTTAAGTGACAATAATGGCTGAAACTTCGCGAGTTGTAAAGTGTACAAACTGTAATATTGTGATTAACGAGTTACTTTCGTTTGTGTGCAATAAACTAGATGTGATGGATGAAGAAAGTATAAGCAGAATTTGTATTTCCGCGTTTTCTGAAGAGGAAATTTGCAATGCAAAAACACTATTGTTTGATTCTATACCTACTACCAAACGAAAGATTAAAAGAAAACGCGACGGAAAGAAGTTAAGAGACATAGATGATATCATTTGTTTGCTAAAGGAGACTGATCCTGAATTAATCCCAATTTTTGTTGCTAAGGATTTACAAAAACTTCCACCGGTTCTTTTTGACCACGTTGATGTAACAAAGTTATTAAAAGACCTATTGATAATGCAAACCGAAATAAAATATATTAAGGAAAAGTATGCTACCTCTGAAGAAATCTGTGATTTGAAGTTGGAAGTGGAATTATTAAAATCGTCATCGACATCTTTAGATTATTCCAAAAAACTTGAGGGTAGTAAGCAAAAAGTACCCGATGCGTGTGGCGGTCGATCAGCTGAGAATACCGTTGCAGTGGCGATAAGCGCGGAGGACAAAGCCGTGAGGACCGTGACTCATCACACACCTGAACGGAGCGGTCAAGCGAGTGAATCGTTACATACGGCCGCCGCGAACAAAATAAATAATGCATTACGAGAAACATTTTCGCATGTGTTGCAAAGTGAAAATAAAACACAAAATTTTGCTACTAATGAATGGACAGTCGTTAAACGAAAGAAAAATGTAGCCTACAATAGATTTGCTGGCAATCGAGGAGTAGCTACTATTAAACCGGAAGCTAAGTTTAAGGCAGCGCAGGTATGCGTGCCTATGTATATTTATAACGTGGATAAAGAGGTTTCTAAGGAGGATATTATGTCTTATATCCAAGAAAAGACTGGCTTACAATTAAATATAGAGAAAATGATTATGAAAATTCCGAAAGAGTATAACAGTTACAAAATCTTTGTGCCTAAACATAAAGAAAGTATTTTTATGCACGATGAGTTCTGGCCAGAAGGCATTTCTTATCGTCGTTTTATTGATTTCAAAAATAAAAATAAAAAAGACTCGGATAGTATACGAGTTAACAATATATAACTAACTTATGGATAGAACCGTAAAAATGATTAGTTTTAATTGCAAGAGTGTAACAACATCTTTTGACTGCATTAGGCGACTGTGTGTATCGGCGGACATCATAGCACTGCAGGAGACGTGGCTGTTACCGCATGATATTGCTCTCCTAGGAAATATACATAATGATTTTGCATATACTGGAACCTCTGCAGTCGATACTAGTGCTGGTGTACTTCGAGGCCGACCTTATGGTGGTGTGGCCCTACTGTGGAGGAAGGAGTTGTTTTCGTGTGTGTCAGTTGTCCGGTGCGTTAATGTTCGCTTGGCGGCCATAAAGGTAACATTGCAGGATAGGAGTTTGTTGATTTTTTCGGTATATATGCCTACGTGTTGTGTTGACAATTTAATTGAATTTACAAATTGTCTCGGTGAAATAAATGCTATTATAGTAAATAGTGACATACAAAGTGTTTACATGTTAGGTGACTTTAACGCTCACATTAATGAGTTGTTTTATAGTGAATTACTGAGTTACTGTAGGGATCAGTGTTGGTATTGTGCGGATGTTGAACTGTTACCGCGTGAGTCGTACACGTATGTCAGTGAAGCCCACGACTGCGAGCGCTGGCTCGATCACTGCGTTGTGACTGAGGCCGCGCGAAGTACGATATTACGTGCAGAAATACTATATGACACATACTGGTCGGATCATTACCCTTTGCTCATAGAGTGTAAGTTAGAATTAATTGAACCTCACATTGTGTTACCTAATATGAGTCGCAGCAAAGTATTGTGGGGTGAAAGGGATGTTTGTCAAATTAAAAATTATCATGAGATGTGTCATGCTCGTTTAAAACATATTGATTTTCCACCAGAATTAAATATGTGTGCAGATACTATTTGTTCTAATCTTAAACACAAATGTATTTTAGATAATATGTACAGGGAAATTATAGCGATATTAACCGAGTCTGCAATACATAGTGCAACAAGTCTAAGGAAAAATATTTATAAACCGTTAATGGGGTGGAACAAGCATGTTAGAGTAGCTCACGCGGAGGCTCGGTCTGCTTTTCAACTTTGGTGTGTATATAATAAACCACGATCAGGATTATTATATCAAAGCATGTGTAATACACGTACTATATTTAAAAACAAATTGAAATGGTGTAGGAATAATCAAACACAAATAAAAATGGACATAATTGCTGAAAATCACAAATGTAAAGATTTTGGGAAATTTTGGAAAAACACGAATAAGTTGAATTACAAACCGAGCCTCCCAGTAAGTGTAGCTGGAGAATCTGACCCCTTTACTATAGCTAGTCTGTTTAAAGAGTATTTTAAAGTGGAGACCACACAACAACCAGATGTTCGTAGACCATCGCTGGTGCGCAGTGCTGAGGAGACATACCTGGAACGTAAGGTAAGCTTCACAGCTAAAGAGGTGACTTTAATAATTAAAAATATGGAACGAGGCAAATCTCCAGGGCATGATCATCTCAGCATTGAGCACCTGCGCTATGCAGGTGTACATTTGCCTAGAGTACTTTCCATGTTTTATACGCTATGTGTGGGTCATTCCCATTTACCTGATGATCTAATGAAAACGCTAGTCGTACCAGTACTGAAAAATAAAACAGGGGACACAGCTAATCTTGCCAATTACAGGCCGATTTCTCTCGCCACAGTAATGGCTAAGATTCTGGATAGCCTGCTTGATACACATATGTCATCTCAAATTGAATTGCATGATGCGCAATTTGGATTTAGGCCTGGATTATCAACTGAAAATGCAATTATGTGTCTCAAGCAGACTGTGCAGTATTATACTAAGAGAAAAACTCCAGTAAACGCTTGTTTCTTAGACCTATCAAAAGCCTTTGATTGTGTATCTTATGATATATTATGGAGTAAATTACAAAACGAGAGTACTGTTGATAACTCAGTCATATTGCTATTTAAATATTGGTATAGTAATCAAACGAATTATGTTAAGTGGGGAGGATCTCTGTCGAGTATGTATAAGTTGGAGTGTGGAGTAAGACAGGGGGGGATTAGTTCTCCTCGTCTCTTCAACTTATACATTAATCAGTTGCTCGTGGAGCTCAGCAACACACATGTCGGCTGCCATGTCAATGGTGTTTGTATAAATAATATTAGCTACGCAGACGATATGGTGTTGCTGAGCCCTACGATTAGTGCTCTTAGACAATTGTTAAATGTCTGTGTGAAATATTCGAAGACCCATGGACTGAAGTATAATTCTGTAAAGAGTGAAGTATTAATATTTAAAGCCGGCACAAAGAGTTACTCAGTACCACCAGTCTTATTGAACGATACACCGCTTAAACGAGTAACGCAATTTAAATACTTGGGACACTGGGTCACGGAAGAGCTATGTGACAACCTAGATATCGAAAGGGAGCGCAGGGTGCTGTCTGTTCGATGCAATATGATTGCTAGAAGATTTGCAAGATGCACTGAACAAGTTAAGGTAACGTTATTTAGAGCCTACTGTCAATCATTTTATACTTGCAATCTTTGGGTAAACTATACACAGAGGGCATACAGTGCGCTGCGTGTCCAATACAATAATGCTTTCAGGGTGATATTGGGGCTGCCACCATTCTGTAGCGCTTCTGCGATGTTCTCGGAAGCAAGAGTTGACGGCTTCCATGCTTTAATAAGAAAGCGCGTCGCCTCTATACTAAGCAGAACGCGAGCCAGCACCAATAGCATCCTGAAGGCATTGTGCGATAGATGGGATTGCCCTATGTTGTTGCATTGGATCGGTCTCCATACATAAATATGGGTTTGTATTGTATTAATTGATATGTTTCTTTTATTTCAAATTTATTAAAACATTGTATGTAATTTCAAATTTTGATATGGATGTAATGTCTGAAATAAATAAAGATTATTATTAATATAACTCCTCTACAAGTGATTCAAACTTTAAAGCCGGGATTCAGCCTTACTGTTTTCTTTATTAGCTTCATATGTCTTTGCATCCAGTGGGCATTCGGTCTTCTGATCCATTCTGTTCTCATATAATCTGCTTATCTCTCCTTGATTCTGGGAACGGTATATCAAAGGTTTCGTTGTTCAAATTTTCAGTTGGTGTAAAAAGCACGTGAAATGTGATTTCGTCTTTTAAAAGCCTTGTTAGTGTTCCACTCTCTGTGATAAAGATAAGGCTAGTTAAGTAGGACTAGGCTAAAAAGATAGACGTGAAGATATATTCTATAGTTCTATAGTTAGCCATAAAGTTGAAATTATGTTATGAAATTAGTATCAACCCCATACTGTAATTTAGACTCACTATAACAAAAAGTAATTGTTTTATTTGTTTTTTTTTTCAAAATCGTACATAGTATTCTAAATACAATTGATACTATTAATCGGAGCTATTTTAACATTGTCTTAGATTGTCACGATTATTGCACATTAAAAAACGATTATTTAGAGTATATTCGAGTGTAGTTAGGCAGAGTCTACTCATGACCACGAAAGCTGCACATTACCAGAAACGTACGATACAAAATAATTAATACACGCGATTTAAAATCGTTTAAAATAGTTTTATTTCAGATTCATTTACCGTAGATTCATTTGCACGAATGGGCCGGCTCGACCGGAGTGATACTACGGCCTCACAGAAAACCGGAGTAAAATGACGGTTGGGTCGTGTTTCGCCACGTGAGTGAGAGTACCGGAGGCCCAATTCCCCACCCCTTCCCCATTAATTCCCCCTCCATACCCCCTAAAAGGCCAGCAACGCACTTTGTAGCTCCTTTGGTGTTGCAAATGTCCATGGGCAACAGCATTCACTTTCCATCAGGTGATCTATCAGTTCGTTTGCCGCCCTATCCCATAAAAAAAAAATATTTTACCTAAACCGTGACTGTTAGACACATAAAACACTTCAATAAAGCACTATCCCAGCTTTATCAATGTAGTATATAAAGTATAATAAAACGTCGGAATCTATATTTTTTCTAACGGACCATTATAGGTCCATTAGGACAGTGGGTCCGAAACACGCGTTTGTCGCAGATGTTACGTGACTATCCGCTTAATGGTGTCAACACGTTTCCTTTGATATTTCCTTACGTCTTGCTTTGTTTCCATCTGACACTGGTTTTCTTGTTTCTGTGTGTATTCATTTCTTAAGGAACTTGTGTTAGGAGAAATCTTTGGATATTTCCATGATTAAAAAGATAGAAAAGAAAGAGAAAAAAGAAGAGAGAAAAGGTGGATTTAAGCAACTTGTATGTAAATTGACGATTCGAAAGAGTCTTTCAGCAACATTGAATAACATAATTTTTGAATTTTTACTTTTACTTTGGTCATTTTAAAACCGACAAACGATGTGCTTATGTATATTTTTGTATTTATATCACAGTATGCGAACTTCGTTAAAGTTTTGCGACACAATGGGATTTGAACCCGTACCTTTTGCCGTACCGTGTAAGTTGAATTAATGCTAAAAATTTAATATCCCACGATTGCAATTAAATGAAATAATAAATAAACAATTTAGTTAATCTTTTTCTTCCATTTACTTCACAACTTTATTAAATAATTTCAAAGGATAAAATAATATTAGATAAACTTGTTCAAAATAATCTTTTGTTTACAAATAACAAGTTTATGTAACAACTTTTAATGGTATTAATGAGAAATCTTCTTTACTTTGACTAGTACTCGTTAATAATTATTTATTTTTATAATTTTTTCAAATTTTAAGTTTTAATAATTATATTACTGTTTTGTTAAGAGGAAAGGAAAGATAATTTATCGTTAAAATATTTTGACATTAGAATACTTATCCCTGATTAAAATAGGCCATATTTATATACAAGAGAAAATAGGGGAAATAATTGTGCGCGTTACGAAAAAAAAGGAGTGAAACAATGACTTTATCAAATAACTTAATAAGTACAAAAATAAACTTTTGTCATAATTGTTATATTTCTTAGAGGACTTTGTGTTTTGCTTCAATTAAAGTTTAGTTTGTATTTATACATATTCTAAAATTTTAAGTACCTAAATCTTAAAATTAAAATATTTAGTCCGCGCGAAGTCAGAGCGAATTGCTCGAAACATATTTTAGCAAGAACAATTTGTACTAAACCGGGTCTCAATTTGTCGGAATTATTACTCTAGCTCTATATTGCTGTTCTCCATTGTTTGCCATCTATCACAGACAAACAGAATCTCCAACGGACGAGAGCTATCCCATATCGGAGTCAATTTCATTGGACAATGCAACACAATGTAGTCTGCATTGTGCATTGTCCATCTTCAAAGATTTTACAAATAAATTTCAATGGTTGTGAAAAATGATACAAAAATATGGTCACAAAATAAACGATGATTGAATTATTTTGTTAAGTTTTCGTATCAGCACTTGATCCATAGAGAGCATATTTTTGTCATAACTCATAAGTTTTAGTATATTATCTTAAAGTTACAACATAATTGTAAGTTTAAGATGGTATTTTCTTAGACGTTCGCGGTCGTTTCACATTGAAATAAAACTATTTTAAACGAATTTAAATCACGCATATCATTTTTATCATCCCGACGTTTCTTAATTAATGCTTTACAACGGATATGGATAGACTATCACTTACCACGACCAGATCCCCTTTTAGTTGAATATGTAATATTAAGAATACTCGTACATAACAACTTGCACAAGCCTGTGCTACCTATATTGCATGGCAATATGAAGTAGATTTCATGGCGTGGATTTAAACGTGATATGAAAGCTGTATAGTATAACAAGAAAATGTAGAAGTGTTACAGTAAGTACTTGTTAATTATTATTGTCAGTTACTTTTCTGCGTGCATATTGCGTGTTAGTACAAACTAAGAAAAAAAAATCGCTATACAATATTAGTGTAGAATACAGATATTGGTAAGTATTGGCTTCAGCAAGCAGTTCTGTTAACCTCTGCTATTTCTCTGCTATTTTCATTTCATTGAAAGTATTTGCTTTCAATGAAATGAAAATAGCAGAGAAAGGTTTCGACAACGGAAAAGTGATGACAAACCAATAGTAAGAAAAAACACCCTGAAATTGTCTCAAGGTCTCACTGTTAAGGAAAAAGATTAGGAGCGTAATCCATCACGCTCGTTCCATTGTGGATTTACGAATATACGGGTCTTAGAATTACTTCAGGCACGTGCGGGTTTCCGCGGGAATTTTCCTTAAAGGATTAGTTCGCTAAAACTGTGAAGTTATCGTAATATGATAAAAGAAAAAGAAACAGTGCAGAAAAAATATTAGCTTTTTATCTATCAAT
>DVRM01000411.1:0-10277 GCA_018232405.1 Junonia genoveva | reverse complement strand
GAAAACGTAAAATGACGATTGCGTCGTGTTTCGCCGCGTGAGTGAGGTTACCGTGAGGCCCAATTCCCCACCCCTTCCCCATTAATTCCCCATCCATTCCCCCTCCATACCCCCCTAAAAGGCCGACAACGCATTTTGTAGCTCCTTTGGTGTTGCAAATGTCAATGGGTGATAGCATTCACTTTCCATCAGGTGATCTGTCAGCTCGTTTGCCGCACTATACCATAAAAAAAGTAAAATAGTACTTTATCTTCTCAATTTGTTACATGATGTCTTCTACTGCTAAAACATCGTGTAGTAGGTGGGTTACTTCGTGATACTCCATGATAACAAATCATAAACATTTTTTGCTGAACATTTTTCTGTAAAACCCATATTAATCTGTATGGTGTGATACACATAGAAACTACGCAATCTTCACTCCGACACCAGAGAAACTTCAGGATATGTAGCCTTTGCAGCAGTCAGTTGCAATGAAATTAGCTTCAAAGCTGAATTATTAATAATACATAATTTTTTGGACTTAATTTTATCAAGGATTCCAATTTCATTGTTCTTCTTATGTTTCAGAAGTCTATTTCTTACTTCATTGTTTTGAAAGTTATGAATTTCCAATTCCGAAGTTTCGTCTTATTTGAATTCTTAACGAACAGTATGATTTATTATATTTTAAAATTGAAAACTTCATATTTATGGAACTTGAGTGTGCTGTATTTTATTTTAACTTAAAAAAAGGTTTCGCATAGGTATAACTTAGTATGTTAATAATATAGCATATAATTAAGGAGAAGAAAGAAAGTCGCGAACAAAAAATTACTAAAAATTAAGTCTTTCTCCCGAAAAATTATTTAAAAAATTAAGTTTAAAATAATTCTGATAAAAAAACATTCTAAGATTTTTCTTGAATGCTCACTCGCTTGATATTATTTTAGTCTAAATCATTCCATGATTTGGTCACTGTCCGTCTTAGACAAATTTTAAACACGCGTATTTCGTGTATTCAATAGAATTGTAAAGTCATGCTCTATGGCGTAACATCACATTACAATTTGTAGCAACATACTCACCTTAAATCAACTAATTTATATTCGAAGTCGCGAAGCAGTACAAGCATTAGGTAAAATAATTAAATTATGTACCGCATAAACGTTTCCATACACTTCTAATACACCAATTAATTAACGTATGAAATATACCACGAAATAATTACTCCATAATAATACACAATAACGTTTTTACTTTGATCTCGTTTCTTTGATTTGTGGGGAAATGGGGAGGCTACCTCTTACCCTCAGTTTTTATTAGTTCAACAAAAAACACAGTCAGAGGTCGCTACTGCACTCGTAAACATCAACTCCGTCAATTTAATTTGTTTATATTTACTTATTCGTTTGTTTGCTATAATTATTTATCCTAAATCAATTCGTGATAGTTCAAAGTTTATCAAGAAACGTTATCTCGTTCTCTCTTTAAGTGAATCTCTCTTTTCGAGGAAAATTGAAAACTTTGTGCACTCAAAGAAAAAGTGTTAATGACAGTAATCTTCAATTAAATACTTAAGGGTCCGTGCGTGTATCATCTTAAATTGGTACTTATTACAGTGAAGAGTTTGAACGTTTTTAATGTGTAAAAAGTGAATCATAGTATTTCTAGTGAACATTTAATAATATTAACCCAAGTTGTCGGTGCTTGTAATATTATTGTATTCACTTTACCTGCTTTGCAATATTCTAAAACACTCCATACTCTACTGAGAGATATTTTTACCACACATGATACATACGCGCTTGGCTCTTCATTACACATGGGTGCTTTAAACAGTTGAAACAAGACGGGCACGAGATCGCTTCCCGAAAAAAAGGATTATTTTTCCTTTTTTTTTCTTTTTTTATTATATTATAAAGAAGATTTTATTTCATATTACTTTTATCTTTCGCCTATAAAGAAAGCATTAACTATGGATAAATTTGGGTGCTGTACATCTACTGAAGCAGATCAAGCCAGCATACTGAACTGTAAACTCTGTCAGATTTCTTTTCACTATCGCTGTATTTTTCCTCAAAAAGAGAACAAAAAATTGTCATCCGATCTTAAATCATCGTGGATTTGCCCCGATTGCTCACAAAAATGCCGCGTCCCAAACTATCGTAATAAAGATAATACACCTGTTCGTGGCAATACTCGCGACGTCAGCGATAGTAGAGAGGACTTGGCCGACGACAATATAACCCTGCGTGTTCGGCCGAAACAAGACCAGATCGGGCAGTCTCTATCTCTGGATATACAGAATATTATTAAATCGGAATTTAGTGCAATGAAACTGGATTTGAGCAGTATCTCTAATGAAATTACCTCACTGAGACAAGAAATACAGGATATCAAAATAGCTATGGGTTTTATCAACGATGAATACAATAAAATTAATGATAAAATATTTCAAATGGAGACAAAGTTTAAGGCTTTTGATGCTTTAGTTACCAGCGTTGAACACTTAAAGTCTGTATCCGAAAAAATAGAAATGGATATAAATACAAAGGATCAGTGGGCGAGGCGCTCTAACATCGAAATCTGCGGTATTCCAGAAAAGAAGGGCGAGAACCTCATTCGCCTCACTGAGGAAATTGCTGTTAAGGCTGGTTTCGACTTGAAGCCCTCGGATATTGATTTTGTAACACGTGTCGCATCTAATAGTCAAGTCAATAAACCCAAACCTATTGTTATCCGTATGCAAGCGCGCTATAGAAAAGACGATTTTTTGGCTTGCCTGAAAAAGTTGAAGTTAATGTGTAGTGATCTGGGCTTTGCAAAAAATGACTCTCGTATTTATTTTAATGACCATTTAACTAAATTTAATAAAATGCTCTTACAGCGTGCTAAAACTTTATCTAAAGAGCAAAAATATAAATATGTTTGGGTCAAAAATTGCTCAATTATGGTTAGAAAAGGTGACACCAGCCCTGTTATTCATATTGCGAATGTCAATGATTTAAAAAAAATCAAATAGGCGCTATTATGTTTCAATTGTCATTTTTTGTTTTACTTATTGCATACATACATACATGTTTCTTTTTTCCATGTTTAATCTTAATTAATTTATTTTATTTAAATACAATTTCCCTAAATGCTTTATTACTGCGACTTTATAACAAACTAAAGATTACCAAAATTTATTTGCTTGACAAGTGTATGAACATTTTTATTATTTTTAAATCTGTGAATATTAATTATGCTTATAATCCTCGGTCACCGTGTTGGATCATAATAATTTAAAAATTTATTATCAAAATGTTCGTGGGTTGCGCACCAAAACTAACTTATTCTATAAAAATTTGCTTCTTAACGATTTTGACATTATCTGTTTAAGTGAAACCTGGCTATTGGATTCGGTGCTTAGTTCTGAACTTTTTGACTATCGTTATATTGTATATCGATGCGACCGCAACTACGAGGGTCGTGGTGATAAAATGGGCGGCGGAGTGCTAGTTGCATTACGTCGTGAGTTTGAAGTACACAGTTTTGAAAAAGTAATTTTTGATCAATTTGCAGCTGAAGCCATAGTTGTCACTATTCGTCTTAATCAATCACGCTTGCTAAACATTTACTGTTGTTACTTTCCTCACTGCCCGCAGCAAGTAGAGTCCGAAAATTACTTTTTTGATTTAATCTCTAAATTACTTTTTGATAAACCTAACGATATTTATTTAATCCTGGGCGATTTTAATGTAAGTAATGGGCAATGGATACAAGTCGAAGATTATATGGAGTTGTCAGACTCTCTCGTAGACTCATTAGTAACTATATTACACAATTTTCTGTCTTTTTCCAATCTAAAGCAGTATAATATTACTCGGAACTGTACTGATCGTTTGTTAGACTTAGTTTTTTGTAATCGAAACTGTAATGTCTCTAAATGTCCGTTTCCCCTACTCGATGAAGACAAATACCACCCGGCTCTAGAAATATCTTCATTGCAAGTACATGCCAAATTAATGCGTCACTCTCCCCATTCAATCCGTCTTTTTCATAAAGCCAATGATGAGGCAATTAACAAATCTCTTAATGAAATTGATTGGGAATTTCGTTTTTCAAATCTTGACATTGAATCTGCTACGGCTACTTTTTATAATATCGTTTATAGTATTATCGATCAACATATACCATCCAGATTAGTCAATGTCTCGCATAAATATCCTGTTTGGTACACTAAACCTTTAATAAAAATAATTAATGAAAAATTAAAATATCACAGAAAATGGAAAACTTACTCTAGATTTAAGGATTATGACACATTTTTGCTTCTGAGGGATAGACAGAGAATAGTTGAAATCGACTGTTATAATGCTTACATTGAACGCGCAGAATACGAAATTAAGCGTAACAGCAAATATTTCTGGTCTTTCTTAAAATCAAAAAAGGAAGGTCCTAACGATTTACCAAACATTATGGCTCTTGGGGACACAGCGTCATCTGATGGCGAGGAGATAAGCAACATGTTTAATAGTTATTTTCAATCTGTGTTTGAACCGGAAGGAAGTTCAGTTTCATTGCCACCGAAGAGTCGATCTTTCGTGGATCTACACTCTATTGAACTCTCAATTCCAATTGTCAAGAATTATCTTAGAAACCTCGATACACGCAAAGGTACCGGCCCCGACGCTTTACCTCCCTGTTTTCTTAAACAATTTCGCAATGCATTAGCGTTACCAATATTTTTATTATTTAACATGTCTCTCCACACTGGATGTTTACCAACTTTATGGAAAAAATCTTACATTGTACCTATTTTAAAATCCGGTAGCAAACATGATATAAAAAATTATAGGCCCATATCCAAACTTTGCTGCATTGCGAAGTTGTTTGAAAAAATAATTTACGACACAATATTCCCTATTATACGTCCTCACTTAATAAATGAGCAACATGGTTTCATCAATAAAAGGTCGACGGAAACAAACTTATGTGAATTTTTGCATCGGGTTTCTAATTCCATGGATCAAGGACATCAGGTGGATGTCGTGTATACCGATTACTGTAAAGCCTTTGATAAAGTGTCTCATAATATACTTATTTACAAACTTGAAAGTTTCGGTATACACGGCGACCTGCTCAGATGGTTGGATTCATATCTTCGCAACCGTACCCAGGCTGTCTCTATTAAGGGTTATCTGTCATCTTTTATACCGATAAGTTCAGGTGTTCCTCAGGGCTCTCACCTCGGTCCTTTACTGTTCAATATATTCATAAATGACATAAATAATGTATTTGTGTCTTCAGATTTTCTTTTATATGCTGATGACACAAAAATTTTCAAATCTATTAAATCTTTAGATGATTGTCATGATCTACAATCTGACTTAAATAGGTTAGAGACATACTGCAAATTAAATTCTCTTCATCTTAACATAAACAAATGTGCTATAATTTCTTTTTCTCGTAAGCGTAAAACTTTGCTTTATAAATATACTGTCAATAATAACGACATATCAAGGAAAACCGAGGTGAGAGACTTAGGCGTGACACTGGATAGCAAGCTTTCTTTTGGTTCTCATATTAGAAGTATTTCATCAAAAGCCTATCGCATGCTAGGATTCATCATGAGAACAGGATCTGAATTTAAAAATACTTCTACTATTAACCTGCTTTATAACGCTTACGTCCGTTCTATACTCGAGTATGCATCTACGGTATGGAATCCTCAGTACAATATTCATATAAATGAAATTGAGAAGATCCAAAACAAATTTTTAAAATATTTGTCTTTTAAATCTAACGCTTCTACCCATGAACCTTTATTAGCTCTTTCAAAACGCCGATCTATGAGAGACCAAGTTTTCTTATATAAAATTATTAATAATATTGTTGACTCCCCTTTTCTACTTAGCAAGTTGTCTCTGAACTGCCCACGATCCAACGCTCGTCAACCGTTATGTTTTTATACTCCCACTTGTCATTCATCACATAATGCTAACTGTTTTCTAATCAGAGCTTGTCGCGAATATAATAAGCATTTTGGGAACATTGATATATTTCATTTATCTTTGATTAAATTTAAAGATAATATTTGTAACAATCTTAAATTAACTTAATTATATACTTTTAATATTGTCAAATAATTTTCTCTTATTGCTTTAAAATATTTAAGTGCATTCTATGTTTCATGGAGACTTTGCTGGATAATGTGATATTTAAACTGTATTGTGTAATTAGATTAAATTTTATATCTGTTTGTTTCCTAAATATTAAATAAATAAATAAATATAAAAGAGCTTATATAAATGTTAAATGTTTATGTAATTGTCAACAGCTTATATAATTATTATATTAAATACCTGTAAAATAAATCTTTTCAATTAGGTATATTAAACGTTAAATAATAGGGCGATCATTATTTAAGTATTAAATAGATTTTCATTGTGCAATAAGTGAGTATGAATAGTTTATCAGTGTATCAGTTGACTAAGAAATACTATATATACTAAATAT
The DNA here is from genome assembly GCA_018232405.1 of Junonia genoveva. NCBI lineage: Eukaryota > Metazoa > Arthropoda > Insecta > Lepidoptera > Nymphalidae > Junonia > Junonia genoveva. The sequence continues at coordinate 3,794 of DVRM01000411.1, read as the reverse complement.
AAACAATAAAAACTTTAAAGTTAGAGCATAATAAAAACTCAGCTACTCAGTGTCGTAGCTAGCATGGGTACCTTTAATAAAAGCTTTCTGAGAATTATTTTCTAAGACATAAAATATTAACTTAATACATAACGTATCTTATCCTTCAGATATATTTTCCAGCTTTTAACTAAAAATAATATCGCCTACAAAATAAATCCATTACGAAGACACAATTTGTAGTTTTATAAAAATAAGGAAAAACGGATAAGACATTTAAAGCGCATTCAGTAAGAGAATATTAAGACATTTCATAGTTGAAAACTATGAATTAAATTTTGTACAAAGTTGGTGCCAAGTTCAACGAAAAATATGACTGTGAAATTGGCAGACACTGACAAAATAAAACTTTCCTTGTAATTTCACAAGGGATTTATCGTTACTACGTAAAGTACAGTGAGTTATTACGTTACAAAATTAGTATCACAGTTTATGGATTTTCGTGGGTTATTAAGAATTGAGTGTAATTATGTGTCATTATTTTTTTTATATATTTGAAACCAGTTATTACCAGTTTTAACCAGCCCAGCAAGACAGGGCTTTTTTTATTGGCGCGACGCATCTTGCCGTCTCAGCTTTCCATCTTAATTACACATCAACAATAATATTCGGTAGACTCGGTACAAAGTTTTGACTATGGAGTATATTTGTTCATTTTCATTAAGATTTGTCAGCTTATAAGGAATCACTTAAGTAGTGAGCATGCCGCATTTAGGTATATCATGAACTCAGAGTAGTGAAATATTAATTTATTTTCATTAAAAGTGGACGTTTACATGTAAAATAGTTGGTGAAGTTAACGTCATGAATAGTTTTCATTGCAAAAATATTCTAACATCAATCGGGCTTAAGGTAAAACATTGCGTCAATATTTTTGTCAATCTAAATCTTCATTTATAATTATATGTTTCAGCTTTACTCCTGATTTATTTACAAGTAACATATTTATCACCTTGATTTAAGTTCATTTATTTTACAAGAAATTTATATTTTATAAAATAAAAAAATTGTCAAATTAAATCATACTATTTCAACTAAAAAAAATTGAAGTTATACGCTTCAAAGTAAATTGAACAGTCACATGGTAATCCTATAACTTCTCTTCAAATAAAAACCTCAAATAAAATACCTTTGACAATCAGCGGCACATTCACGGCACCTGACTCTGTTTGATGCAGTTTTTGTTAAAGCAAAAACGAGAAATAGAATTTAACAATAAAATTCTAAACTACGCCGTAGTAGCATATTTTACCAGTTTTATATGAACGAAGTAACAAAATCATTACTCGTGTGGTCAACTTGTTATATGCACGAAAAATACACAAAATATGCAAGAATATGCAAAAACAAAAGTATGTACAAGCTTGCCTTGTCATATTTTCCGAGGCCTGTGGCAACGAAAATAAATCAAATTATCTTAAAATCAAACATATTTTTGAATAGATTTTGTTTGACCAAGAGCAGTAAATACATCATTGGTACATAATGGCCTGAATTTAATTACGGATACCAGTTCAGTGGAATTGGCGCAGCGAATCGTCATTTCATTTCCATACACAGGGTCGCGCTCTTAACGTTCTTAAGGCGCAGCAGAATATCAATAAAATACAATTGAAATCCTTATAAAGGCTATAGATACTTTTAAATCAATGTCCCTCCCATAGAACTTTGGGACCCTTTCACGACCCGTCCATACATCTGTATTCAGTAAGTCGATCAGTCTATCTTGGCACTCGACAGACGCTACACGTATGTACGTACATCTTGAGGAATTTTAATGTTTCGGCAGTGCTCATGTTACTCATTTATGCATTTATAAGCAAATAAACGGAGAAGCGTGTAAGTACGGCTTGTCAAAATCGATATCTGGCGACCGAAATCGATAGATCAAGCAACGTATTGCTGTTCTTTATAGAATAAAAAGTGTAAGGGCTTGCACTTAACCATTTAGGTATTCTATATGGCTAAGCCTCTCCCGGTATTCAGAGCGCCATATCTGACGGTATCGGTTCGCTGTTAATGTGATCAGAGGCTAAAGGTTAAAGCTGAAATAAAACGACCTGAAACGTTCCGAGATAATGTCGTTACGAGAAACATTGCAAGTATTGTTACGGAACAGCAGTGGCTTTAACGTGCTCGTGTGCTGCAGATGCAGTATCTCTGATTCATACCAATATTACCAATATGTATGTCTTTTATATTACCAATATGTATGTCTTTTATGTCTTTTATATTCTAATAATAGACCTCAGGGTGTTATTTACATACCTATATGGTTACGCGTGCCACGCGTAGGCTATTAGCGACAAGGACAAGTAAGGTACTGTTCGTACACACATCAAATTTTTCCTGCAATAAAACTTTAGCACGACCCTCAATTAGTACGAAGTAGTTTATCAAGAATTTAAGAAGACCTTTATAATGAAAAAATATACTCGTATTTTAGTAGTAATGTGATGTACTGAATATAATAAGGGTAATCATTTATTCAAATGAATTCAATTTATTTTTATAAAATAAATGTGTTTGCGCTCAGAGGAAACGAAAAAGGATTTGTCTTTGGTTTAAGTATAATTAATTGAACCCAGATTATTTTTCTCCGAGCTTTCTGTAACAAATGAAAATTACTTCCTCAGTGTTCGGGCAAAGCAATATCTATTACAAGTATTAACTGCGTAATATTTAACGGGCTATGGGCTAAACAGCCCACGATCCTAATGGATTTTGTATGTTATTTGTTTCGTTTGTAATAAAAAATATTGCCATCGTAAAAAAATCGGACATCGTATTGTAGTAGGTACTCGTTTCGTTACTCATTAGAATTTTTTGCAGGATTGTCTGTATTGTATTTTAAGAGTATTTATAACAAGATTGCTCATTTAAAAATTAAAGATAATACAAGTAAAGATTTATACAACAACAAATTAAATAAATTAAATAGAACTTCGTATAAAGCGAACGTGATTTAACATTTAATCCTGTTTCACGCTTAAACAATGCAATTCACAGTTAATTTCCATTTGTACGCAAATTCCACGGACATTATTGTTATCACTTTATACACTACACAGAAGACATTGATAAGCAGAACATGTCATAACAATATCCCAAAATGATTAACGTTGTAGTTACGTTTATGCAATAATTCATTTCTGCTGGCTCCACACTTCCTTCGGAATCGCGGCATCGCATGGTCAATGCAGCGCCAACTCCGACCAAACTCATTTGCAATCTTCGCACAGTTTTCCACAATAGTGTTCGCGTATGTTTGGTAGGCTGTATTCAAACGAGATAATTTCACATTAACCTTTATATTAGATTCAGTAAGATTGTAAAATTAGGGACATTTACAATCACTACTTAATATTATACCTAAATGCAAAACTTTACGAGGTTGTTTGTTACTGCTTTAGACTCAAACGGCTGAACCGCAATAACGTTGTTAAACACAAACAAATATTTCTCGATCCTTTTCACTCGTATAGTAATTTCAGTGAGGTCAGAATGAGACAGAAACTAATTTGATAAAGCAAATAAAATTCTAAATTTATTACTTATTTAAACCAACCAATAAGAATCAATAATTTTAATTCTACTATCTGATTCGACAAAGGACAAACATGTTGTAATAACAATTGGTCTATAAAATCTTTACATTAACAACTATTTAGCCAATAGCGAAGAGTCATAACTTTTAAAAGCAATTTTTGAATTTCGAATTCCCAAATAAAAATAGTAAAGATCCGTGCACACCA
>DVRM01000410.1:0-10284 GCA_018232405.1 Junonia genoveva | reverse complement strand
ACTAGGGTAAGGCACCTAATTCCGGGGTATTCGAAAAAGCGGTTTAATGTATACAGGTCATAAGTTTATTTTATTCTAGAAAGTTTTGGTTTAGTAATAAACCTCTATATACCTGATAAAAAAGTTATGAATTTATTGATTTAACCGTTTTTTATACTTTGCAATTAGGTACCCTTACCTTAGACGTCGATTATAAAAATTATTTTACAAGCCAAAATTCATCTTCACCTTAAATTGGTCTTGATTCTTCACACTTCGTAGTCTTGAGATATAAGTCTGTGTGGTCTTGAGATAACAATCGGCGAATCAGTCCGCTCTTGGCATTCACCGCGTGCCTTATGATGGATAGGAACACATATGGCGGCGCAGTGAACGCGAGGATGTGGACTGTTTTTCTTAATTTCTGCTTTCTTCGTTTTTCTTTGTTCTGTTTGTAATTCTTTTTCTAAATTGAATTTCAATTTTCAAACACTTCTTCATTTCATTTTTTCTTAAAGAGATATATTAAGGAAAATGCATTTAAAATGTACAGCAAATCAAATACATAAAAACTATTATAATTAAAATACAAGAAAATAATTAATGAAACATATTTTATAACAAAATGTGTCGTTTTAAATTTTTGCGCCTAGCTCACTTTTAAAACTTTCACAAATGCTAAAGATTGCTTTAATAAAACAACAGGCGGTTTTAAATTATGTTTTTACAAGTTTCATATCCTTAGTCGTTAATGAACTTTAATTCAATAAAAAAAAAATCTGATTTTTACTTTGATGGTTTTAATTATTACTGTTGTGTATAGGTTAAAGTATAAACTATTTTTTGGAAATAAAATAAAAATAAATATCGCATCAATAGATAAAAAATTAAATATCTTGAATATATTGAACACTGTTTTCATCAGCGCTCTCGGTAATAGCATAAATCAATATCGTTGGTATTATTCAATTTTGTTAAAATATAGCAAGTATCCACGGTTTCCCGCTCGTGTATTTTGCATACAAACGTACCTATTTATTCCTTTTTTTGCTCAAGGATTTATAATCCGTTCTTATCGGATATCTATATTGCAGAAATAATATTCACGCTAAATTTTAAGTCCTTAAAAGTTACGACCCCAGAAATATCGTAATGGGTTACTGTATCATAGTTAATGAATTTAACAAATATGTATAGATTTTTATGACACTCAATTCTTAGGTAAAACGCTTATTTAATGAGTAACTTAAAATAAAAATTGCATTAAAATTTTATAAGGTATGTCTTTCTATACTGAATCGAAAAAGAATACTTCATATGAGAGCCTAAAATAGAACATTTAAAACTTAATCAAATACTTCGTTAATGTGTTGTATGTGTTTTAGATTTTGGAGCTAGTTATGTTATCGATGTGTTTTGAAATTCATAAAATTATATTGGATGACAATTTCTTATTGGTTAGTGCCATCATTCTAAATCACTCTAAATTAAATATGACAGACCGCCTAATAATATAATAATAGCGGAATTATCTCTAGTGGAAATCTATGGATATTAAACGAAAGATCATTGAAAAGAATTAGAGTGTTCAAACTGGTGTTGCTTGTGTGTTCAAGTTTCGTTTATTTAACTACTCAAACCCTATCTAGATCACTACAATTCTAATAAGGCAAACCTCAATATATTAGATATTACTCGTAGCCTGGTAACAGCTTTCATGGTCAGTTATGCTTATTTTGATGTTATGCAAAAATACCGTGGTAAAAATAGCTACAGTTACCTTACCAAAAGTTTCGCAAAGTTATAATTCTAAGGTTTCATATCTTTTAGAGTCTAAGGTTAATTAATCAACGATAATTAGAAGAATCTGCAATTGACTTAACATATTGTGTCTATTTTTCTAAAAAGGAAAAATAACAACCAACATAGAAAATAAGATTTTAAACTTTCTACAAAGCAGTTGAAAACTCTTTTTTTGAAAATATGATATAATATCTAACGGCTGAAACGCTTTCCAAGTGACTCTATACTCTAGGATAATTGTGAACAAGCGTAGCGTGCGTACCATAGATCAGGGGCCCAGGGGTGCATTGTCCGAAACAATAGGCGCAAGATGCAGCTGGCGCATTGTCACAGGGTACGTTAGAGGGGGCCAATTTTACCGAATTAGAGCCCTAGTTCGATTACCCGGCAAGAATTCAGCTTTCATTTTTAATATTGTTGTAATTTTTTTTTCTAAAGCTTTTAATGTTAGAAAAATATTAATGCATAAGCGGAGAACCGTTTGAGGGGTCAAAGAGCGTAATGTTTTTTTTATTGTACGTAAATATTAAAAAACATGTTTAGCGAAATTGGGTACGGTAAACAATTTCATTTGTCAATAAATTCAAAGCCACAGAAAAAGTAGTTTTTAGTTTCTCACACTAAAGTATTTTATTAAACTTTAGGAGAACACTTCAAATATTGGTAATGTAAATTACAACAAAAAGTATTGGGTGAAGCAAGTGTAAATTTAAGACTGTTAATATCTTAATTACCTATAAGATTGTTTCAATTTGTGTCGCATACAGTTAATTATTTTCTTATGTTTCGTTGTTGTTCTATAACAATTCTGCCTTCACTTAGAAATTTTTCCGATTATATTTAGCAGGAACTGCTTAAAATCCTAGTTTAGGTTTTGACAATTACTGTTTTTCTACGTATTGATTGTCGTCTGATCCCCGTAATCTACGATGTTAATAAGTAAGTAATTTAATACACTAGAAACGTTCAACCAAACCAACCACAAAGTTAGGAAAAAACATTTGTATAAATATAAACATAATACACCTACTTCACATAGCTATTAAGGACCTTTAGTATCCATATTTAGTATCACTGCCGTAGACGGGCCATCAGTGTATACTAAAAGGAATTTCTATTGTGTATGTCGAAAAATATTTTTATATTCATTTTCCAAACTATCGGTTGATAAAATCGGTATAATGACGACAATGTTCATAAATCAATTTCATCAGACCAAAGTGAAAATGTTTGTAAATTTCGTAAGTTGTTAGCTAATACCGTGTTGATCAAATTAAGTCAGGCGTACGGCGGTGCACTCTCCATGGTGAAAGAATGTAAACACTGGGGCAATTAACCTCGAGCGAGGGGGCGGACTTACTACTTACTACTTTTAAAGGGTGGCCGACTTGTTTGGTAACTGTTCAAGTTTCGTATAGTCATTAATGAGTACATCTTCTCACGTATATTGTTAAACAGGTGATAAAATAAGGTATTCAAAGCATTTTTATAACCATAACGATCTTTAAAATTATAAAGAATGAGATAGTTAAATAGATGTTACAACGAAATTTGTACGGTTTTCAGGCTTGTTAAATTACAGCCTATAAGTAAACCTGATAAATAAAAGCAAACATTCACGACATAGGTGGATTAATAAAGCAAATTATCGACGATTCTGAGCACCGCTGGTAGGGGGTGAACCGAAGCCTCTCAACGCCGATGACATCACACAAGTGTCGTCATCGGCCGATCATAGCATCTGACTTATTGCGTGGTGTTACGTTTATCAACATATGAATCGATTAGCCTCGATTTCCTTACTGCTTTTCTGATTTCGACTGAAGCCACAAAGTGTCTATATTTGTGGCTTCTGTTTAGGGATATTATGATACAGTACATTTGAGTTATTCCAACAAAGTACTAATTTCATATGTTTAAACAAATTAGTTTTATAAAATGTTGTTGCTTTAGTATAAAATATACTTAGTTTAAATGAAATATTTTCAAAACTTTCTTTTACTATTTGTTAATGAATTATTTTAGCCTAAAGCAATGTTATTATACGATGTTTATACCAGTAGGTTAAGATTTAAAATGCTTAAGAATTTAAGTCCTTAATCGGAATGACTGATATTTTGTATGTCCGTTTTTGGTATCACATTGGTTCAATAAAGCTGATTTAATGATGAAGTTTGTAGGTAGCTATAGCAACTCTTCCACTACACACCATACCCCAGTCATGTGGGAGTTGATTTGATTTATTTCAAACAAAGAAAAGAAGACAAGTTCCTTGATGATAAGGCAATGAAAATTACTTGTTGAAGTATTAATACGTTTTAGAAGACATATTTACATTAAGAGAAATTGTAACGAGCAAAGTCATAAACTCTTTATCTGAATTTTAGTAGTTTTTAATTATATTACCTAGTACAAATTGTTTTTAAATAATAATAATTAAAGCTCTGTATCAAAGAGATAGAGATGTTCTAATGTTTTTGTCATTTTCGTTTAAAACCAACATGTTTATTTAATTTGAACCATACTTTTCAGACTTACCAAATACATACGTAAAAAAAATAAGTGCCTATCAATTCAAATTTCGAATGTATTTACAAACAAAAGCATATTAGTACCTAATATTTAAAGTTAATCTTTTATCGCCCATTCAAAGTTGAACGAAAAATATTCAAGTTTTATGATGCAACGGGATTGCTTTTAAAAGTACATCGAACTTTGTGTGAACAAAAAAGTGATTAGAAGCGGGAACGACCTTAGCACACTTATTTTTTTACGATGGCAATTTAATATGAAGGGTTGATTTAGAAGGGATGGAGAGTCACGTGGCGCTAGGGGCAGTACATTGACCTCCTTGGAATTTCGTCGTAAATACTGCATTTAACGAGTTTTCTAATTTCATAATTGGTAAGCAAAAGGTATTATTAATTTATGAGGTACGAGAACAATTCGGAATTAATTGAGCCATTAATTGAATTCCTTTCAAATAAAATGATTTATTTTAATTCTAAAGATTATATCGTAATCTAAAATCTTTAATGTAGCTATGTTTTAAAAAGGCAATGGAAAATAGGAAAAAACCAAAATTATTTGTAGTCTTTAACTTTTCTCTTTCTACATAATTAAATTTTTGAAATACTTAAATACAAGTCTGTAAGAAAAACCTTTGTGGTAAAGAAATAGACAAAAGAGAGGTATTTGACATTAAAAAGTGACCTATTTTGACTCTACTTTTTCATTTACATTAGATTAATTGTAACGAAAAAAAAAAAAACATGATAATGAAAGGTAACTGGTCTTTCTAATCCATTAATATAATGAAGACTACATTTCCACGGGTCCGTGTGACAAAGTCGTAAGGGCCAGCAAGGACCGTGGGAGATGGAACCCTGTCACATTCTCCACCGCACCCCACACAGCTGTCGCGATAATGTACAGAGTGTTCGATGAATCGATTGTATGATTCACGACCGCTTTTGTTCCTCGCGATTGTTCGCCACTCTTTTTCGCGATCGGGTTCCGTATCTATTATTATTATCACCGGAAATTTTGACTATTAGCGTTTTGAAAGACTAAAGTTAAAGTGAAAGTTAATGTGTTGAGGGTTAACGTGGAACGATTTCTGAATACTTTTTCTTTGGCCGTCGAAATTTGGAATTACAGCTGGGTAGTATAATGTTCACGGGGTACTAAAAGTGCTGCGTGTAAAAGACTCCCAAACAAAGTCCTTCTTTTGCGCAGGCCATTAATGTGATTATCAAGTTGGTTAAGCTCAATTGTAAGCAATTTGTTCGCAGGGCAATTGTACTTTCTCGCAATTATAGGCGTGGGGTATTATCCAGTAGAGTCGTTTTATTTCGGGAATAATTATGGTGATGTTTTGAAATGTCGATATTTACACAATTTTATTTATAAAATTTTGTTGATTATTATGAGAATTTATAAAACGGTCAGAGATACTATAAACATACCTTTTGTTTTCGAGAGTATTCTAAAATAAATACAATATTTCGTCAAATAAATTCAAAAACATTTTGTACAAGAGGACCTATTATTATGAAGGGAAACAATAATAATTTTAAAAAATTGTTCGTCGAAAGGGGTTTAATAGTCAATGAAAGTTAAGAAATTAGAATATGATTGCGTATTCCCTATCGGACACGCGGCTAGTAATTTATAAAGAGGTAATAATAAAATAGAGCGTCTGGTCAGTTGTTAAAATATTACCCCTAGATGCACATATCCTATTATCAAGGGAACCGGTTTCGACAGGCGTATGTCTATGTAACTTGCATTATGCATTTAATGCATACCATTATGTATGTAGATAGGTTGCGCGTGCAAATAATGTTCAAATGCAAAGCTAGACAAAGCGGATTGAATTAATATCCCAAAATATGGGGTGAGTTTTTTGGGCGTATAGCTGAACCGAAGTGAATTGTCTAACTCTAGGGTCGTTGCACGCAGCTGCGCGGGCGCGGGTCGATTGATACGCGCACATGTCGCGTGTGCCGTGACGTCACGCGATGTAGCGAACTCGCCGGCTGTCAAATGTTGCATTCCTAGCGTTGTATGACTTATACCTACTATTATACTAGCAGTTCACCGCGGCTTTGATCACGTCTATTTTGAATATCAATGAATTTACCCTATTCCCCCTATCCCTTACCCCTTTTTATAGAGATAAAATTTCTGATCGTGATTTATTGTAAGTTACTAGGCGATGATAAATTTACTTTTCTTTTTCTTTTCGCTGTAATAACTTACTATTACAATTATAAAACTTAAATAAAAAACACAAAAATAACAAATTTTCACACAAAATAAAACACGAATTTCTTTCGTGTTTTTTTATGTCTGAGCTTTTCTTTCCGAAACCATAATAGATACATTTGATGTTCTAAAAGTAAATGCAAATTCCAAATTTTTTTTAACAAACATTTCATTACATTTCAATGTAATAAAATTATAAAAGAATCTTAAATAAAGCGCAATAATTTTAAACTTATATACATATGTGTAAGACTTTGTGTTTACTACGATGCCAAATAAACTATTGAATAAAAATCTATGAATATTTAAATTTGGATTTGGTCTACAATGTTTCAAAAAATATTTTAACAAATTTGCCGAATTATTATTTTATAGCGTTGAATTAATTAATTATTATTTTATAGCGTTGATATGTTCCGAATATTAGGAAAAAAAGCATTATTATTTTTTAAAGTAAAGCGTTTATACTAACGGGTTACATTTATCTGCTTTTAATATTCAAATAGGGCGATTTAAATTGCAAATGAGTGAGTAACCGCGTCACATATTCTTCCCCTTACCCCACGTCTGTGGATGTTATCAATATTATCAATGCGATAGTGCGAATATTATTCGAAGTTTAAAAGCTAATTTAATACGCCCAACAATAAAACATACGGCAAAAGCTTACTCGGGAAAAATAAGTTCCTTTTTAGTGTTTTACATTGTTAAATAATTTCAACAATTTCTAAAATTCCATTGTGATCTTTTATTTTTTTTTTTAAGTTTCGAATTATTTATTTAAGTAATCGGAGAAATAACAATTAAAAGTATATTTAATGTTGCCAGCAAAGTATAATTAATTATTGTTTTTTTTAAATTATTAAGAATTAATTAATTAGTAAAATTATTATTACAGGTACATTAAGGCTTACAATGTCGCTTGTATTACTCTCCCTGAGTGTATGAATATAAAATATTTAATAGCTGCAATGAGCAATAATGTATATACATAATTATATATGTAGTTACTAATAGATTGAATTTGTAGAACAGAGTTATAAACTCCTTTATTTATTGTTAAAGTACCTAAAAAAAATTTGGATAATATAGGTAAGGAACAAATGTTCTATAATTTCGAGTCTGATTGTATTTTTTAAATATACGTATACATTTTTGTTTACTTTATATTAAAAATATTGTTTGAAGCATTCTAAGTCATGCCTAAATTTTATTTTACCTATAAAATATTTATTCAGATATTACGTTATAAGGAACTATTTTATTAGGTTTATAAGCTTATAAACCTAATAAAAAACAGCTGTTTGTCCTTCTGTCTATCCAATATTTCAAACTATATTTATAATACAAGTTGTCCGGTAAAATTTTATGAAACATGGCGCAAATTCTAATCAAAATTAAACCAAACAAGAATGTGTTAGGTTAGGTTTCCGGTTTTTAAATAACTTTACGTTTTTCGACATTTTATAATAATATGAACGGTATTTGAAACAATAACCTCTGCAAGTTAGAGGAGTGTAAGTTTGTTTTTATCATAAAACCATTGATTTACAGATAAACGCCCTTATCGCCGAGTGACCGCCGAGTTTACTAATTTACACTTCAACACGAATAATTTTAATTAAAAAAATGTTTTAATAAAAATATATTTCAATAACGTTGTAATGATATTGAATACTAAATTTAAAAAAATACTTTAAATAAAGTCTAAATAAACGTTCGATTCGTAAAAATATACTAACACATTGTCGTACTTGGATGAATTTGTCGCTTAATCTATCTCTTTCGTTTTTGCAATTAATTTATTCGATAATCAATATAATTAGAAACACAACAGCACGAAGCATTCTTTATAACAATAACTCATATAAAATATAATTATGTTAAAACGTAAAACTTCGCGATCGCGAGTAAACGCGCGGTCTATCAACCACGGCGGTGTCGTAGCGACTGCTACGCGCTACGAGTTACGATAAGGGCTTATTGTGAAACGTTTCAAACCGACAATGAGCTTCGGCTTAGACGACGTCATACTAGATATATAGTTATATCAAATCTACGTTTATAATTAATACGGTCGTTACTCTTGTGTATTAAATTAAAGTGATCAGAATTTTAGTCGTCATGCTTTTTTTTAAATAAGAAATACAAAATAATGAGAAAGTGATTCTTTTAATAGTATATTACTTTATAGCCGGTTTAGTTAGTGCAGATAAGACAAAAGAATAGATTAGTTAGTTTTATTTTAAAGCCGACAAATCATAATACAACTTGAAAGTTTCAGTTTCAATTCGATAAAATGTAGAACGAATACCGCCGCATATTATAAAGATTCCAATCGAGGAGTCGTTAAATCAGTGCAGTCGTAAAATATAAAAGTGTAACATCTACACACAACATCGAGCAAGCACAGACACAACACAGATACGACACAGAAGCGACATCAAGCTATGCGATGTGTCTCGAAGGCTGCTGGCAGCGCGCCAGCGACAAGGTGAAGTGGCGCCAGTGAAAGTCTCCTTCCCTCCCACTATCTCTACTGATCTCTTTGTACTGAATTTGCATAATTCAATTATGCCTATAAAAGTCTTAATTGTTCATCAATTTCCTAATACGATTCTTGTTTGTAATGAGCTAAATGTTGCATCTTAAGTAGTTTGATACAAAAGTCATCTTTCAGTTTTGTTACATCATGCTTGTACTGGAAATTTTAATAATATAGTGTCCGTTTAAATACTTTTGTTTTTTTACTTAGCTTCTCTTGATCGCTGAGATTGACTATGAACAGATCTAACAAGTTTCTTCTCATATTTCTAATTTACGTAATTGCTTAGGTGATAAAACAGTAGCTTAACGCGCGATTTATATAATTTTGAAATATACATTAATACATCCATACTTCGTTTTCTCTAGAAAAGTATTTGTTGAAGTGAAAATAAAACGCCTGCATTTTTATATCAAGGTAAAAAAGTTCACTTACCTTCCGATACAGCCTGCGCCCGGCGACGTTCAGGAGATGCGACAGTGACGAGTTCGAAACAAAGAAAGCTTAGACAGATCATGCAACAGAAAGCGAACATTGTGTAGCGCGAGTTTCATTTTCGATAGGAGCAGTTTGTCATAAAACCGCTAATCTTTTCGCTAAGACTTAATCGAATATTATGACGATTTAGAAAATTCAAATAGTAACTACTAACGACGCTTTAATTTAAAGTTACGCGAAACACAGACCACTTTTTTATTTTTTCGCAATTTCTCTTAATATATTTTTTTAAATTGTCGATTAAATTCGTATCGCGAATTCACAGAGTCGTCACTATTATTCGACGGATGTTAAAAGACACGATCGTCGTATTCGGGGTGGCTTGTCAACGGACACGTTCGTAATGAGCGGAACAGTATGGTGCGACACTGACGTGCATGCGTACGTACCTCGCCGGCTCACGGTTCACTCACAGTACTGACACTCGCGGAGCGCGCGGACAACGGTACACTTCGGGCAAACACCAAAAGCAAAATGGACATACCTGAGGGTGGCGGCTGGCACGGGGCGCGCTCGCTACTTGAATGAGCTCCCCGGGCCGAGCGGCGCGCGCAGGGGGCGCGGCCAGCCCGCGTGGCTCCGGCGCCACCCGCTCCGCCCGCCACCCCAGCCTCCGCGCCTGCACCGCTCAGCTGAAGCCCTGATTAGCCCCGGCCGGGCTATTCAATTAGGGGTTGCTCGGTGCATTT
>DVRM01000409.1:0-10284 GCA_018232405.1 Junonia genoveva | reverse complement strand
GTACTTTTATTGTGGAGAATGATTTCTATTTAAGAAATAAACTCAATTTACTGGATCGATTTAGAGAAATTCTTCCACCATCAGAATGCGACATTATCGACGACAGTTTTGGCGCAGTCACTAAAACTGACTGAAGTGCTAACTGGTTTCGATCCCCGCTCATCACAGGCGTCTGTATTGGCTATATGGATGTCTATCGTGGTCTGGGTGTTTGTGTTTGTGTTGCGTGTCTGATTTGGACTCCCGACACAAGATCTAATGATCTTAATGGGAGGCCGTTGAGCGTGTAGCGTTTATAATTTATTTAATGACGGTACGGTACCCTCGCTCCTACATGGAGAGGTAGCAGCGCACGAAGCGGCGGCGGCCGACGAGGTACGCCACCAGCACCACGACCACTAGCCCGCCGAGTGCGCAGCCAACTGCGATCGGTACTGCGTCGGGAACGTCGTTACCGCCGCATTCGCGAGCTAAAAATATGAAGATGACCATATATTTAACACAAATCAAACGAGTAAAATAGAATTTGAATGTCAGAAATCCGCGACAGTACAAACAAGTTTAATAAAACGATTATAAATAATATTTTTATATCAAAAACCCGATCGAATGTACTTATCGAAAGAACTTAAATTATGTAAACCACAGTTTACGATCGCCATCTTGATTTTAACTGACGTAAGTGACGCAAAAAATGACTTATAAAAGAAAAATACGAATCTGAAACTTCAATTGTCCAGAATATCACTTACACAGAATAACTTTTAACTTTTTTTTAACTTGAAACTTGTACAGAATATTACTTAATTGCACCGATACTAAAAAAATATATATTTTTGAAACTGCTTTTAGCTTACTACCAAAAATATAAACAAAATTCGTAGAACTCTAAAAGATTCCGTCGAGAGAAATAAGTAAAAATGATTATCAGTAAAACAATTCAAGTAAAAAAGATATGCTAATTATGTCCATCAGTTTAGCGAACTAAAAATACTTAACGAGTTATGATAAATACTTATAAAAAGCGGAAACATTCAAGGGTATATGTGCTTTCCGTTAATGTATTCAATGATTAATAAACATGACATGTGCAAAAATTCCTTTTTTCATTAAAAAAATATATATAATATAGTCCTAAATTTCCCGAATATATACTTAAACATATTTATGAAATTAATAGTGTCCCCAAAGAGATGGGTTCATACAATCTTTCAGCGCGCATTTATTTTTTACAATAAATACCTCGATGTAAAAATACATTTACTATAAACGTACATAAAACATAAACAAACAAAACCTATCACATTATTAGTAATAATAAGTTTCATATTAATTATAGTGAAACAAATTGCCCTTTATCAACTAACGAGTGTCGCGTCAGTACTCTGATAACGCTTGCAATAATAACTGTGAAAAAATATATGTTTACATATGACGTCACGTCATGACTGTACATACATAATGTAAGTATTTAACGCATTAAAAAACAATGTGGTAGACATTTTTTGTAGACCACAAAAAAATCCTAATTTAGTAGTAATTGGTAAGAATAAAGCAAACTTAATCAAGATCTTTGAAATCAAATGAGTCCAAATTGGAATGGTTTAAAAGAGATTGAAGAGTTGCACTATACATCTTATGGTCATTATCAGATTAAATCGATCGATGAATCAACTTATTATAATTATGAAAAATCAATATGACAATTAGAAGCTGGTTAAATTCTATTTATATAGATGAAAGTAAGATAAAGACTCTTCAAAAACAGTAAAATTCATTAAATTTGCGTAAGCAAATTTGCAACTTTCAAAAAGTAGGTTTTTTGAAAGTTGTTTAATTATATTGGGCTTTAGTTCACCGGTTATACAGTTTCCAAAATAACAAAAATATAACAAGAACAAGAATAAAACCAAGCATAAGAAATACAAAAAAAAAAGAGTCCGAGAAAAAAAAAATACCCTTGCGCAACAAAGCGCCGCGAGGACATACCCGCGCGGGGCGCAGTCAAAAATCTACCAATGAAGGGGAAAAAAAAAAAAAAAAAGTGCGTGAGTTTCATTGCATAATTAAAGACGCTACGCGTGTCATCGAAGTGGTATACCAGACAAAATGAACAATTTTTAGAATCTTAATTATTATTTTAATATGTTAATGTAGTATAATAATATAATCTCTAGTTATTATATCAATTAATTTCATTAAAGCAGTGCTCAGACACTCACGAATATGATACTCGCCGCCCAAAAAGGAAAGATGTAACATTCCGCACAGATCATGTTACGTGGCGACATTCTTAGGTGTATAATTACTATAAACTAATTAGTTGTGTTATTTTTAGAATAAATGCTTTCTTTAATAAATAATTATTAGAATTTAGTATGACAGATCAGTTATGTACGATATATAATTCTTTAATTGAAATAAAAAAATACTTAATAAAGACAGGTAAAAAAAGGTTTACTGGGAATATTATAGAAAATAAATTAAACGAGTGCGAAAAACTTGTGTTAAGTAGTAATTTAATTCTGGAAAATATTAAGTGTAGTGAAAAGTCGGATGTAGTGAATAAAGCTATTGAGATATATGAAAATATTAATATACTATATTTAGAAATTAAAAAATTGTGTATTAAGCCAGAAAATAATTCCACAAAAATGGATTTCGATTTAAAAACGGCTTGTAGTTTGTTACCAGTCATGGACGGTGTGGAAGAGACCACAAAAAGATTAATTGATGGTATCGAAATGTATGCGGATATGCTTAAAGATTCGGATATCCCGTTATTAATTAAATTTATTTTAAAGAGTAGATTATCCGAAAATGCTAAATTGCGCATGTCGATAAATTATACTTCTGTTAAAGATATTGTCAGTGATATGAAAGTTCATCTTTTAACGAAAAAATCATTTACGGCTATTCAAGCACGTCTTCAACAAACTACTCAGGGTTGGAGATCGGTAGATGAATATGGAACTGAAATAGAAAAGCTTTTCACAGATTTGACAATATCTCAAGCAGACGGAGACTCTTCACATTATAGTATTTTAAAACCATTAAACGAAAAGTTAGCAATTAAACAGTTTTCGGATGGTCTAAAAAATAATAAACTTAGTACCATAATAGCAGCTAGGAACTACAACTCTCTTAAAGATGCGATCCAAGCGGCGAAGGACGAGGAGATTTCTTTGCCCTCTACCTCAACAAATGCTGACGTCATGCACCTAAGAAATGCCTCGATTCGGGGTAAAAGAGGATTTCGAGGTAGGTACAAAAATAATAATTATTCTAATAATAGATATTACATCCAGAGAGGACCCAGCCAACAACGCGATAATTATAATCATAAATATTTTCCACGCGGTAAGTATACTAGAAATGTACAGCGTTTTCAATATTCAAATCGAGGTAAATTTTCTAGGGGTCTTAATCGCGGTAACAATCGTAATGCGTTTTCGATAAATGTCAATAGCCCTGATAGTGAAAATATCAATAAAGACAAAACAGAACAGGAAACAAATCAGTTTTTTCGGATTTAAAGATTATATTTTTACATTAAATAATAAGCATAAAATAGTAATTTTTGAATTAAATAAACATAAATATTATTTTTTATTAGATACTGGTGCTTCTTTGTCAATTATAAAAAGCGAAATATTACCGAAAAATACTACAATTTATAGAAGTAATATTGAAGTCAATGGAATAGGAGGTTGCGTGAAATCTCATGGTCACGTATATTTAACATTGAAAACTAAACATGATGAATCATTTCATCATAAATTTTATATTTTTAGGAATTTATCTTTAAAAGTAGATGGCATTATTGGATTAGATTTTTTATCTAATTTTGGTTGCGATATATTGTTGAATTCTAATACTTTGAGTCTTAACTCAAATGGAAAACAATGCCTAATGCCAATTTATGAGACACCAGATTATACTTCAGATTATTTATTAATCCCTGCGCGAAGTGAGTCGATTCACTATGTAGCTGTAGAATCAGGTTTGAAAGGTGATGTAGTGGTTTGCGCGAAAGAGTTAGGTAAAGAATTGTTTTTAGGAAGTACAATTGTGAAAGTAAAGGATGGTAAGGTACCAATTAAAATTTTAAATACTAGTGAAAATAATATACGTTTACCTAGATTTATGCCTGAGATTCATGCCTTGGATAATTATAATATTTGTAGTTTCAATAAAAATGAATCAAATGTCAAAAGAGCAGATACTCTGTCTTCTATCTTAAATTTAAATCATTTAAATCCCGAAGAAAATAAATCTATTAGTACTATTTGTAGGAAATATGCAGA
The DNA here is from genome assembly GCA_018232405.1 of Junonia genoveva. Lineage (NCBI taxonomy): Eukaryota > Metazoa > Arthropoda > Insecta > Lepidoptera > Nymphalidae > Junonia > Junonia genoveva. The sequence goes on along the minus strand of DVRM01000409.1, from coordinate 5,977 downwards.
TATTTTTCATTTGCCAGGTGACCGACTAACAACGACAGACATTTATGAACAGAAAATTACACTAAAGCCCAATACTTGCCCAGTCTATATAAAACCCTATAGAATGCCCCAATCTTTGAAAGCTGAAGTTCAAAAACAAATTGAAAATATGCTTAAAGACGATATAATAGAAGAATCTAAAAGTGATTGGTCTAGTCCAATATTATTAGTCCCTAAAAAAGGTGACAAAGCAGGAGAAAAAAAGTGGCGTTTGGTTGTAGACTACAGAAAATTAAATGAAAATATTCAAGATGATAGGTTCCCACTTCCAAATATTACTGAAATTTTAGATTCACTTTCAGGTTCTATATATTTTTCCCATTTAGATTTAAATTCTGGATATTATCAAGTTCCCCTTAAGCAAGAAGATCGTAAATACACAGCATTTTGTACTAATTTAGGCCAATACCAAATGAAACGACTTCCTATGGGTCTCAAAATTTCACCAAGTGCATTTAGTAGAGTTATGTCAGTAGCTATGTCTGGACTTACGTTTGAAAAATGCTTTATATATTTAGATGATTTAATTGTTTTTGGTAGAAATTTAGATATCCATAACAGAAATTTAATTGATGTATTTGAGAGACTTAGAAAAGTAAATTTAAAATTAAATCCAACAAAATGCCAATTTCTTAAAAAAGAAATTTTATATCTCGGTCATGTAATTTCTTCAGAAGGAATATTGCCCGATCCAGAAAAAATTTCGGTTTTGCAAAATTATCCCATCCCTAAGAACGCTGATGAAGTTCGACGTTTCGTAGCATTTTGTAATTATTACAGAAAATTTATTCCCTCATTTGCTAATATAACAATTCCTCTCAATAAGCTTACTCGAAAAAATGCAACATTTATTTGGACTAACGAATGTCAGAATTCATTTAATACTCTTAAAGCAGCTATGATCTCTCCCCCTATTTTACAATACCCTGATTTTTCACCACAAAATGAATTTATTCTCCAAACAGATGCATCAGGAATAGCTATTGGCGCAGTGTTAGCTAATAAAGATTTAAAACCTATTGCGTACGCAAGTAGACCATTAAATAGTGCAGAATTGAAGTATCCAACAATAGAAAAAGAGCTTTTAGCTATAGTTTGGAGTGTCAAATACTTCAGACCGTATTTATATGGTAGACATTTCACTATTAAGACTGACCATAAACCCTTATTGTATTTATTCGGTATGAGAGATCCATCCAGTCGTTTGATGAAATTTAGATTGACTTTAGAGGAATATGATTTCAAAATTGAGTATATAAAAGGTAAAGAAAACGTAGGAGCTGATGCTTTGTCAAGAATTAATATTACATCTAATGATTTAAAAGGCATGAATGAGCAAGTTATGGCAGTATTAACTAGAAAGCAAAAGAAAGAAATGCAAGAAGATAGAGAGAGCAATGTAGAAAAGGATACACCCTTTCTTATTAACTCTGGAGACGAAAGGACTGATCACCCTCGAGTTGTGGAGTTATTAAGAAAGCCGTGTGATTCGGTTGAAATGAAGTTAATGGAAGGTTCTGATTTAGATAAATTACGAAAGGGAAATAGACTTAGTAAAGAGTATAAATGTTTCTCTTATTGTCCGAGTAGACAAATGTTATACATTAACCTCAGCTTTAAGGCGCAATTCTCGCGAGCCGAATTTGTGACCATGTTGAGTGATTTTTGTAAACAGCTTAGTATCGAAGAGATATGTATAATAAGAGATAAAAGTAATGAAAATTTTATAAAAGATTTAAGTGATGAGATAAAGTCGACTACAAATTGGTCCGGACCACGCATTCATATATTAAAGAATGTAACTAGGATTGAGAATGATGAAGAAAAATTATTCATATTAAATGATTTTCATCTACTACCCACAAGTGGCCATGCTGGTGTACGTAGAATGATCAATACTATCAAGAGACGATTTTACTGGCCAAATCTCGAAACTGATGTTAGAGATTTCATTAGAAAATGTTCTAAATGCCAAAAATCTAAACATTGTAAATACATAAAAGAGCCTATGACGATAACAACAACTGCGTCATATGCATTCGAAAAGATATATATGGATATAGTAGGCCCTCTTCCTAAAGATTATGATGAAAATGTGTATATATTAACCATTCAGTGTGAGTTAAGCAAGTTTATAGATGCTTATCCACTTAAGAATAAGGATTCCGTTAGTGTCGCTAGGGCGTTAGTTGATAATTTTATTTTAAGATTCGGCATCCCTAAAATAATAGCAACTGACCGAGGAACTGAGTTTACTTCTGCTACCATGAAACAGGTATGTAAATTATTAAACATAGATAATATTACCTCAACAGCATACCATCATCAGTCAATAGGTTCGTTGGAGAATGCTCATAAAAATTTAGGCGCATTTTTACGAATTTATTGCGACAAAAACAAGCAATCTTGGTCTTATTGGTTACCATACTGGTGTTTTAGTTTTAATACTACTGTCCATACTGAAACAAAATACCAACCGTTTGAACTTGTATTTGGTAGACAATGTAATATCCCTAATAGATTATGTAATACAGTAGAACCTATGTATAATCCAGAAAGTTATTGTAGTGAACTTAAATATAGGTTGCAAGTTGCTTATAAAGATGCCCGAAATAATTTGTTACATAGCAAATATAATAGAAAAACAAAATATGATAAGTATGTTAATCCTGTGGTTTACAATAAAGATGATTTAATTTTATTAAAATCAGAAACAAGTGGAAAATTAGATGAACTGTTTAATGGACCGTTTACTGTATTAGAAGATATGGGATCAAATGTTAAAATAATTAAAGATAATAAAATAGACATAGTACATAAGAATAGGACAAAACTTTTTGTTAAGTAGTATACAAAAAAAAATGTGTAAGCCCATTTTTTTTTCTTTCACCCCCGGAGGTGAAGTGTAATAAATATTGTGTATTAGTGTGTATGCAATATTATAGATTAAGTCTAGTGTAAAGTCACCTTTATAAAAACATCTCACGTATCCATCCAAATATGGTGGACCACCCATTGGCCTAAGCTTTCTTTGTGTTATGTTAAAAATCTTCGATTGGTATTAAATATGACTTGAAGCTAGAAAGACGTTTCTTTTCAAACCCAGTAATTAACCACATTAGAATGTGTTTCGCAAGTCTCATTTCAAAGTACCAAATTCTAATATACAACAAGTTTTTTTTTGGAATCTGCTAAATACTTTTTCTAATTATGAACAGTACCAATAGCAATACCACATTACCTAAACGATGAACCTCTAGACATGACCCTGGTCTTATGCCTGGGCAATCGAGGCACGCTGGAGCAGCGGAAGAACCCGTGGTTTTCAACGCACTTCTTCCAGAAATTCTTACATTCGTTACGACTTTCGAAGAAGAATTCCACCACGTCGCGATAGTAACCCTGTTAGAGAAAAAATTAGGTTTTTAGTAAGGAGATACACATTTGTCTCAGCTATAGAATCTCAATAACTGTCTTCAAATTAGTCTTAAGGATTCACATAGAACATTATCTGATAGTAAAAATTAATAAAATAATCACCAAAAAAGGTTCAACAATTTATGAGATAACCGAAAAAAATATTTGGACCTAGCAATATCATCAAATATACGATATTTTTAAACATTTACAACCTTATTTAAAATACCAAACAAAATTATTCCATCGGAAATCATCACTCGGGTTTTCTAGCAGATCGTCCCAACTTTTTAGCTATTAATTTTAGTTATACATAAAATATAAATTACATATCCTTCCGGATGCAGTTTGATCAGGAACTTTTTCCTCTTGAAGGATATTTTCCTGATCTTGGCCCAGCTAAAGGTGTTTATCCTAGTGAAGTGTTGGAACACGGCGATGCCCATGTGTGCCACTGCTAGATTTAAAGGGACGCCTTCGTGATCCTTCGCTGCGTGCATTTTTATACCTGGTGGAGGGAAAATGCGATTTTTTATAAGTAATATTTGTATTTAGACAATCTTAATTAGAATGGGCTATGAACTACAATTTATTTAATTGGACAAAATAATAAGTTTTCACATTGTATGCAAGAGATTTTATATATAAGAAAAGTCAAATATGTAAAATCATCACGCAATATTGAAAGTGGTCATCGTCATCCCTTACATCAGTTTTTGGGACCTTTGCATTGAACAAAATTATATACACAAATATTACCTAAAAATATTAAAATATTCTACCAAAATATTTTTAATAATAACAAGCTCATAATTCAACATACCGTACAATTCGCATCTTCGCGCGGTTTCTAATAAATTCAGATCCGCCTCCGCGGGGCTCTGGCCGCTGGAACGAGATTACCATACATTAACATACTGTAAGATGCATAAGCCTCGGATTAAAACTGAGCAAACAATCTATAATCCAACTTCGTTACTAGACGTATAAGGGTTGTTTTTACTTAGCTTTTTAAAATTTGCTATGGGAATTTTTAATTTTTAAGAGTGTTATTAAGAGTGGCCTTCATTGGAATATGTGTAGAATATCTAAAGGGTAATCTTTTTAACTTTGTAAGTCAAGCATAATCACCTTTATCACTTATAATTTCTGCGGCCTTGTATACATTTTTTAAATAATTTAACAGTTATAGACAATGCAGGTTCAATGTTGAAAATCACTACATATCTAACAAATGGCAAACACAGACAGTGAATGATTTATACATTAACAAAAGTATTAGATTTGGAACATTTTGATATTTTAACCATCTTCAAAAAAGTTGGAAACTTTTCATTTGACTGTATTCTTTCTTTTTATGGCCCGCGATTATGCACTAATATGACTGAAACGCTCTTATGGTGGCCTAACTATCATTCTTCAAAAGATTCAAACTCACATGTGTTTCTTGTGGTTCTCCATGATCCGCCTTTCAGACTCCGAGTCCTGTCCGGGGAAGAACTTGTACCCGCTGAGGTAGGTGTGGTCCGGGTAGTCTTCCGGCACGAAGTCCCCGCACTCCGCTGCGAGAAAGCAAATCAACGTATAATAATATGTTGTTTTTAACTTTTGTAAAGGGAGTAACAAACATTTTGGTTGTATGTAGGTAGGTATGTAAAATAATAATGTATTTATTTTTGTATTGTTTTCGTATAAAGAAGTTATGAGATGTCGAGATTTGGATCAGACAAGTTCAGAATAAGTAGGAAATTTTCTTTCCTATTTTTTTATTACTATCTTTATTTGCCAACAAACACCTTATTTAACTAATTTTGGTTACGCCCATTAAAACTTATATTTTCTTCAATACTTTTAGTTAAAAATATGATATTTTCGAAAAAATCTTCAAACAGAAATCTGACCTTACGTTATAAATGAAATCGAAACTAGGGTAACAGATAGTTTTAAAGTGGAGGTGAACGATTGAACATACTACTCCGATTGAATGGAATGAAATAGTTCCTCTTTATACCGACATTCCAGATCGTAAGTGTTTAAGCTGTTTCCAAGAAAATAAAATCTTTTGACGACGGGTTGAAATAGAAATCTCTCAACTGGTATTAATGGGAATAGTTGCGGGTTCCATCTCTGCTCATGACAAAAAAACTATGCGGAAGATACGGACATTTTTCGTGATCTGATTGTTTGTATTGCTTATATTTTAACTCTCGGATATACTCCATTACTATAAGGAAGTCAGGAAGGCGTTTTTTATTCAGAATACGGTGGGCAAGGCAAAAAATTCGGAAATATCCCACGTCGACGGAACCGAAAATAAATAATGAGTAATATTTTCATTAAAACCGACCTAATGGAACGTTTTCCCATGAGTGCAAAGCGAAGTCAACATTTACATAATTGATGACAAACTGCGAAGGTCGCTCACGGTCATTGTTAGCGGCCAATGAATAATCGCGTAACTGTGCCGTCTTCAGCATATAATATTTACTCTCAAACTCCTGTTCCCGCTACTCATTTATGC
>DVRM01000408.1:0-10285 GCA_018232405.1 Junonia genoveva | reverse complement strand
TTTTCGAAACTTCTTCAATTATAGGATTTACACTCATAATACTCTGACACTGATCTGCAGTTTAACTTATTATTCCAAGTAAGGTACAGAAAAAATAAAATAACTAAATAGTGTTTAATAAATTGTTTATTACTGGGTACATATATTTACAATCACTAATAACTAATTTTTACAACCCTGTTACATTCACTACGCTATCAAAGCTCTTACGAGATTTGAGATAAATAAGATAATACAATATTAGTAGCCTTTCAACCAATGCTATGTCTGACTAAGAGATCATGTCTTCACAATATGGCAATAAAATAAACGTCAATGAAAAATACATAGTTACTTAATAGTGAGGAATTTACAAGCAATTTGTCTAGGATGATAGTATTGTACCTACTACTGCGTTCAAATACCAACCGACAATTACATTACCTAAAGGCACTATATCGCTTTAATTAGAAAAAGTAGTTTCTTTGGGATTAGATACTAATTAAAGTGTATCATCACACTTACATTACGATAAATATATTATGTATGTTTTTATACTAATCATAGTAAAAAATAATATTCAGTTTTACTTATATAGTTTTAGTTTCTGAAAATTAATATTTTTAGATTTTTTTCTCTACAGTTCAATATAATTAAATACATATTTATAACATTTCAAGAATTAAACTAATTACATAATTTAATACAAGAATAGCTACTTATAAAATAAAACAATCCAAATGATTGAAGCTAAGATTAATATTTACTTAATACGTTTTTATATAAGCAATTTATAAATAATCACTTCTATAGGTAAATGTAAAACTAATTTTCAAAAATTACAATTTTCTAAGACATTAAATTTATCAATTCTAATTAAAACAACAGCGTCAATTTTTAATAATTTTGTTAATACTATACTTAATATAAAAATACGAAAATTCTTAAATATATCATTCTTTAGTTAATCGCTAATAAAAAAACTCGTGCAACGTTGTAATAATATAAAATAAATACAATTAATACTAAAAATCACAAGCAAAGTACTGACCCTAGTCTACAACTTTAGTCCAATCTCCCCGTCAGTGTTGAAGCATGGAATTACACAATTAACTCTATTGCTTACACTAAATAAGTACGATATTTACAATACTCGTAGTTAACTAAATGTTAACCGAAACCATAATTCCGAATTACCCACAACTTTATTCCTTGAGATGATAAATAAGCTATAATTATGTTTAGGACCGTCTTTAATCTATTGGAGGCTCTGCTTAACTTTGTTTAACTAAAATGCCCCTTTTATTATACAAAAAACATGTTATAATTTTTGTAAAATTAACAGAAGTAAATAGGGAACTATTAAATAGAAACCTTATGCCAACAATTATACAAAATTTTGAGTTAAAAACAGGAGCATTATATATCTCATTGATATCCTTTGAAAATACTGTTTTGGATTTAAACAGCATCTATATAAAGATTCGCCCATGCGAGGTACTTTTTTCATAATATCTATTTTGCAATTTCTGTTACAAAATATACATGGCAATTTATTTTACAAATGTTTATCTAGTTCAGGTTTAGTAGGAATTTTAACTAGACACAAATTACCTATTTATTTTTCCTCATCGATATGAATCGATATTAACTACAATACAATTAATAGGATTCTCTATAAATGTTTTTAAAAACATTTACCTACTAAACAGGTGTTTCATTAAAATGGGCCAGTAGGAACTAATCTGAAACTATTAGTGACAAGATTTTTTTATAAGGAAATTGTACCCAAACTGAGCTTTCGAAAAAAAATATCGTCCATTAAAATAGAAAAGCTCAAAAATGACTTGACTTCATTTCTCAACACTAGAGTTATTAATAATGTTTTAGTAGTATAAACAAAACATAACTGACTTATCTAAACCCTAATACCCCGTCTTGTCCCACTGTCCCCTACACGAAACACCCTGTATATACAATACCTTATTCCTCTAGCCTCTGTAGTGTGCTCAGAAGTCCGCGAAGAGCTTGAGCTCATCTGGTTGTAAGGCTCGCGCCGCCTTCCAGTCCGTCTCGGGGTACTCGTCGAAGTTCGACGTGTCGCCCTCGTACGACACCGACGGCACTATCGGCGGCTGGAAGAAGGAAAAGTGCTTTTTAATTAGACGGAATGTAATGAAGCTTTATTTTTACGAAAATTCTTATTTGATAAAGAAAAAGTGTAGAGAGTAATGGTTAAACATCGTTATCGTATCGTCCTCAGTCCTCATTAATGACTCTATAATCATGGACTAATTCATAGTTGTATAATGAACATATATGGATAGTAGATGTTTACAGTTTTATTTTAATTTATTTATATACACACAACGTAACATACATACGTATACGATTGAGATTCATGCAAACTTTTTAGTTGTACTAAAAATTTTAACTTAAAAATTAAATTTTCATTCATTTCAAATTAGACTAATTGACAATTAAATATTCATTAGAAATCCGTCATATACCTAAGTCATATTACAACTGTACTTTTAATCTAGAGATTATTTATTAAATACGTTTAAAAAAGAAAAGTAACCCATTTTTTGAGCACGGAACACTAAAAAAAGATGAAATTAATAAAAAATCCAGGCAACAAATTAAAATAATACTGGCTTAATTAAGTACTCCGGCAATATTTCTTAGAAACGATACAGGAAGTAAGTTATTATTTGCTAGACTCAAGTATCTCGCGCTGCAGTCGATTGCGTATAATTGTACCGTTTAAAAGCAGTTGCACACACAAATTGGAACAAGGTTGCTTTATTTATTGATTCATAATATTTATGGAAAATCTTAGGTCTAAATAAGCAGGTAAGCGTCATGGTATTAATCTATATCTACCTGTAATTTCTTCATGTAGACATCGGCCCAGTCGATATGTTTGAACCACCTATGCCGTTTCACGTCTTCTGAACCACACTGTAAACAATAAAATTATCATGTAATTATATTTCCTGTAATCATTTATTCATTGCATGTTAATAATATACAAGTTAACCTCTTTTACTGAAAGTTCTTTCTTTTATCGCGTGTTTGGCGGATAAGAGTTATATTCATAGGAAAACTATCCGAATAGCTATAAAAACGCTGATTTCAACCAATGTCGTATTGTTTTTCTAATTAGGCGCCAGTATGAACTAAGACGAAATAATTCAAATTAAAACAACACATAACCGTGTATCGGGTGAGGAGAAATAGTATCAATATCGTAACTCATAACACATTGGACGTCCAATTACCAATTCGTCCAAAATAAACTTTGTTACGTACTCTAATCACGAATATTTCGTCCATATTCCCGCCGTAGTAGCCAATATCGGGTTTAGTAAACAATCGCTCTCATACATCATTCATTATCGCCGGGTAATAAATAGTTTAAAATTGAAACGGATTTGTTGTTGCTGGCGCGAACGATGTTCTGACGAATTTATATTGCATTGTAAGTTTTGAGTTTACTTGAAAAAAAAAATATGTTAAAAATGCAAAAAAATAATCTGCTACGTTGTTACAGAAATGTATAACTTTTTTTTGTTTTAAGTATGTATTTAGCGTAAATGTCTCACGCTTTTTTCGACTATAATTACTGACAAGTCCAGAGTATATAAAAAACCGGACTGATACATATAACATTTAATGACGTGTATAAGAATTCTTGTAATTTCCTATATCCATAACTGAGCGCTTTTTAATATCGCCGTCGGCCACTTGACTGATGGCTTTCTAAAGATTTCTGCGACATCGGGGCAAAAAGCTCGGTGAAAACGTCACACTAGTAGAAACTGCAGTCATTTGAACACATTCCTGACACATACTCTCTACTCTTTATAAAGTAAAGTACCGAGTGCCCCCTTACTGGGAGAAAATCTTGAAAGTTTTCTAAGGTTATTCTTATTTGTACCTTCGAGACCGCAAATAGATAAAAGCGGCACGCACCTTACAAATGTCGTATTTGTTCACATTTTAATATTCATCAGTCGTGAGATTTCCCGACTATTTATCTTTTAACTTTCGCGTGTCTAAACAACATTATATAGAAGAAATTGATATCAAATTTTAGAAGTGTTTTTTTTTACCTCTAAGTTATAAAATACCTAAAATAATATACAGTGAAAGATTTTCATTAAATGAAATCTCTAATGAATGTATTAATAATCTTGTATTTAAAATAGTCCTTGTCAATTTCTACAACATTCTAAAGTACTTTGCAATTAAGCGCAGTTTGTAAATTGTCAACTGTTAGATTAGGAGTTAAATATGGAAACACCTGGAGAACAGCCAACTTTAAAAGCGAAATTCGCACCGCATTTTTTATGCAGAACAAATTTAAATTAAAATGGTAGAGGAACAGAATTTATTGACAAAATTAAAGCGAAATTAAAGTTTTCATTCCGAATTAAAATTGGAAAACAAAGTACTTAGCCGTCAATAAATTCACCTCAATATAAGCACTGTTTAAAAAATGTGTATTTTTAACGAATCAAAAATGTCCAAATTATCTTCTAGAAAATAAAACTGCCAAAAACAATTATATTTCAATCAGCATCTTCTACTTATTTAATTTAAATAGCTAGTTAATAACTGACTTTAAATATATTCCCAGCTTGGCAAGACCTATTTTTAAGGAGGTAATACCTATTTAATTAAAAAAAAGATATACAAAGAGAGCAAGATTTCCGTTTTATTAATTTCTTTTTTTCAAAAATATAATGCAACACAAATAGCATATGGAAACATTTTTTGTTTGCTTCATCTTATACCTAGTTTTATTTTTGTTTGATAATGATAATTGTGATAACCAAAAACTTTAGAAACAAATACTAGTATAGGTAATGTCAAATTTAATGACTTAAGAAAATGGTAGAGACTATAGACAAACTATCATAGTTATATCATGCGGTGCGCATTATTATCGAACGTGCAAAGACCGAGCATGTTGTAGTGATTTATCGATCAGTCACAAAGCTATCCTTTGTACATATAGCAGATGTCATCTATTAAGCTATTATGATAATTTATTACTGACAGGTATATTCCCGCAGACGCACATTTATTTTTTTTTATTAAAAATAAAATATTTTTTATTAAAAAAAAACGACTTATTGTTTGGATGTTTACCTTCATATTCCCGAGTCGTTTAGTTCTGTCCTGTACTAATAGCTTCTTGATGATGTCCTTAGCAACCGGATCGAGGTGTCGCGGCCAGTCCACGCGACCGTTGAGAATCTTCTCATAAATGCCGAAAGGATTGTCGTCGTAGAACGGAGGATAACCCACGAGCATTTCATAGACAAGTACGCCTGAAATAAACAAATTGTAATAAATGTTTTGGATATATTTAACTAGAACGTAGTATCCCATAGTGCTAGACATAAACACGTCCATACAAAACGATTAATTTATTATCCAACGTGACATCTCTGGATTTGTGGCAGACAATATACTTTGAATACGATATTTATCAATATCGAATTTCCGATCCATTGCCAAGGACCAAACATCACAGACAATCATACGCAAGCTCCTGCGCTATAAATTATCTAAGCGCATTTATAAGTCTGGCACCAAGTAGCAATTCAAATTAGACAGACGAAGTAATAAATCACTGCAACGTTAAATAATTATAATGTAAACATAACATTAAATGTCGCCCGACGCCACACAATCCACGGGCGCATGCGCTTTGACGAAAAACAACGCGATCTCGACGAGATTTCGACATCGCCAAGAATAGAATATAAACCGTTTGTTTTGAATACTTTCACAAGCAAAATTATTTAAATATCCTATTAAGTATTGACGAAGTGGCATCCTTATCCTTATAGGTAATATTTAAAAAAATAATAGATAATAACTGTCAATCCGTCTTCGATAGTAAACAAAGCCCAAGTACGATGTATGCATCTGTGTGCGATTTGTATAAAGGGTTCCCCGAAGGATAGTCAATAACCTTATCTCAACGACTAAAAAGTTGAATGTGACACGTTTTCCAATATCTTACTTATTGACGGTGATAGTAAATGCACAAAATCGACGCAAAATACAAGAACCTAAAATTTAGGTCATCGATAAAACTTTTCCATGCACGTGAAACGATATCGAATGGATAACATTTCGTGATTTTGTTTGCAGATTCCTTTGTTACGTTCTTTGTTGTTTATGGGTATAAAATTATAACGACATAAAAATGTGTTTAGGTCAAAAGTCAAAAGTGTCGTATAAAGTTACGTGACCACAGCGGTTAATGAATCATTTTTACTACGAAATAACTTTCTAGAGTTAATATTTGTGGCATTAAGTATATAATAATATTAACATAACAATATTTACACTTACCAAACCTAATAAATCCCATGGATAAAATAAAGTAATCAGTGTAGTAATTAATAGTCAGTATTAGTACGATTATCGTTATTATTTATTTATCATCGGAGGTCATTCAAAGCAAATTTGTCTCTAAAAAATTTAAGATTTATCTCTCGAAAACCTTATCTCACTCAGATGTAGGAAAGTACCTATTATTTATTTGTACATGCTATCAGAGATTAAGCCTAATATTGAAAGGTAAAATATTTGCTGTAATTACCTTAACAGAAATGAGTCACATCGCGTGACCCGCCTGATATCCAAGAACAGTAAAAAATCATGAAAATACAATACAATAAATGCAGCTAGGTGAATAATAATATTATGACAAAACTATAGTTTTATAACTTTGTTAAAAAATATACGTCTTTACCAAATACTACGTAAATGATTACGTTTGCGATAATCTAAAAGCTATTTCATGCTATATAAGACATTTTGAACAAGAAAAGGAATATTGGTCAACTACTAAAATTGTTGTACATACCTAAAGCCCACCAATCGACAGCTTTGTTGTGTCCTTTGCTCTGGATGATCTCAGGCGCGAGATACTCCGGCGTCCCGCAGAGGGTCCACGTTCGATCTGTCAATTTTTTCGCGAATCCGAAGTCTGTGATCTTCAAGTGGCCATCCTTTGCGAGCAAAAGATTTTCTGGCTTCAAGTCTCGATACACAATATTCCTAGCGTGAAGATATTCTAGTGCAGATACTATTTCCGCTGCATAGAAATTTCCTGTGAAGAAAAGAAGAAAATATTTATATATTTTCATTTAACTACTAATCAGATTTGAAAAATTCTTTCAGTGTTAGCTAGTCCATATATGAGTGAAAGCTATATACCTAATATTCAATTAAGCCAAAAAAAGAAGTTCAATATATTCATGTTGCAAAAATGGGAGAAGAATTAACCAGCCAAGAAAATAATAGATAACGAAGTTTTTTTATATCATAAAGTTTTAAAAAGTCAGGACTAGCCTACGCTTGTCTCATACAAATATGAGTCAAAAACTACTTTCATGGTAAAATAAAATGTATAAAAATTAACGCTAAATTATAGTCGATTTATGTAGTGTTAGCGGAACTATGTATTTGGAATACACGATGGGTGGTTGCCTAGTGACGGTTGTTGATGTCAAGACAGAGGACATAGAGATAAAGGGATACTCGTATAATATTGTATGAAGTATTTTATACCATATTATTATTACCATAATTTTATTCATTTCCCGTACATAAAAACTACCGTTTATATTTTGAAATTTGTAAGTTTTTTTAGAGATATGACGAGATATCTGAAAGCACGTGTAAGATAAAATGCGCCAGGTGACTGGTTGAGAACGAGTGATGATTTTAATATTTAAATTTAAGAGCTACTTTTTTAATATAATTTTTTTAAACATGCGAAATAGTGGCCAAGCTGTGGCGGCGACGGTCAATTTATAAATTGAAAATCACATGTAAATAGGATAGTCAGTTGGTTATTCGGATTGTAGCTAATAATATTTATTATAGTAAAATAATATTCTGTATCGTGAAAGTCTTCAATGCCCTAAATAAAAAATAAACCCATATCATATTTTTGCTGTCACTGACTGTAAGTCAAATTATAAAAAAAATATGACACAATATTTCTACGAATCAAAGTCGATGTGTGGGGATGGGAAGGTATACATCAGCTGTTCGTTAAAATGTTGAAACGTTTTATTAAAATTTCACTAAGCATTTTTCATTTCCTAGAGCTTTTTTAATAAATAGATATAACTTGCTATTCTTCTACGACAAATTTTATTTTCTTCATTTTTCCATTTGACTAAAATTTATTTTGATTACCTTGATATACTACATCATTTGTGGGTAGTGGGCGATGGCGTTTCTGTAATTCATGGTCGTACAACTATTTAAAGCAGTTTAAAAATTTAATGATTTCAGTAACTATACCTATATATTTTAAAATATATCATCCATTCATAGAATAAATTAACATGCCTATTTAAATTTCCTTCACACCACTTTCTAAGTGCGTCATTACTAAGTTTTTTACAAAAACAATTTACGAAATTGATTACAAAGTCTAGATATAATTACGAAAATAAAGAAATGGGTTTATTTTTGTGTTCATAAAGTCACTGACGATTGCCAGCGCTGGACGATGTCAGGCGTCATTTTGTGTATTATTAGAGCCAGTTGGTCGCAGGAAAACTTTGTCCTCTACCTATACTATAAAATTACGACAGACGACATAGATATAATGAACTTTGTGCTATATACTTTTAATTATTACTTATTTATTTACAATTATGTATACGCAAAAATCAACTAAAATAAAACTAATACTTATAAATATGTCACTAATATTATTGTGTAATAAAACGGATGGTTGGCTAAGTAGCTGCCTATACCAGACAATCCGATCGGTGGTAGAACCTCCTTATTCTATAATAATATTCTGATTTGAGTAAAACCAAATAGATTACGTGCCTATAAATCGAATGAGTCAGGCACTCAACTCACATTAGTGGGCGCTAGAGAAGCGTCATTTTTGGGTTCAAGCTTTAGAATGACATCATGTCTCGCAAATTGGCTGTCTAAAATGAACTTGAGCCACCAAATTAAGCCTGCGAAGATCACGCGCTGAATACTTAATTTAGCGCCATAAAATGACGTTAAGTTATTCATAACGGAACCCACGCCTTACTTAATAGATTTTGTTTTTTTTTTCAGAAACTCTTCGAAAAATATGAATATGATAACTAAACCTATATATAGTACAAGAGCCTTTTTATAAAAGTAATATAACTTATAAATATAATTATAATATAAATTATAATTATATTTTTATGATCAAATATAAAGCTCTATCATTGAATATGAAGATCGATACTCGCTTAAGACAGACTATCTTTTGGCGCCATAAGCGACATACCTACATACTAAGGAAGCCTGGACTACTAAAGTATAATAGACCATAATCTTTATTAGAAAAAAAAAACTAAAATAAATTGGTATGTATTGTAATATTTTTTCTTTCAAACCTGGATTATAAATGCAAACATTCACGATAGATGTTGTTGCCGGAAACTTAGTTAATATAGTAGGTACCTCGTGTGAATAACCAAAGGAGATTTAAAACTTCTCGTGTGAGTGTTACATTTTACGCATCATAGACAAAAATAGAAATGGAACACTGCTTTCTAAAATTGTAACCCAAAAACACATACATACTTTTACGGCCAATTTGAAACAAAATATGTTGTTTTATTTTTTTATTGATAACGATTTGAATATGAAGCAATAAACATAATTCTAAAAGCTTGTGCAATTACAAACTCGTAAATTGAAAATCGGAAAAGTTTCCATGTGGAAATGGTCCACCTGTTCAATTTTATTCAATTGTTAAGTGATAGAGACGATAGAGTAACATAACAAAGCGTAAATATACTATCATCGACACTTCTATAAAACAAAAATTGTAATTTAGAATTGTTATGAAAAAGAATTGTACCAAAAATAAAATCTTTACTACTATATATTATTTTTTTAATATTTGTTAATGTTTGGGTCATTTTCCATGTAAACGGAAATGACGTAAAAACGATTGCCTCATAGTGTTAATTTATATGAAACGAATTATATTTTAATATTGCCCCAAAAGCGATCTCGTAATCGGATCAGTAAATATTTATAAAATGGGTTATTATAAGCAAGCACATACAGGAGCGACGCGGGCGTCACGGCGTCTGCCAGAGTCGACTGACCGCGATCGCTTTATTACCAGCTACAATAATAAACGAAATGGTATTGTTCCACAAGTCTCGTTATAAGAGGTGATAGATAAAAGGAAGGAACGTAACAGCCTGTACATATCCCACAGTTGGGCATAGACCTCTTCTCCTATTAC
>DVRM01000407.1:0-10286 GCA_018232405.1 Junonia genoveva | reverse complement strand
CGTGTGTTGGGCAGTGTCTTGGTCCGCCCCGCAGTGGTGGCAAACCGCCGTCGCCTCGCGTCCGATCCTACACAGGTCCCTTTGATTGTTTATTGAAACAAAAAATCCCGTATTTCTTATTTTACCTAATTAACTCTACCAATGTAAGTCTGTTAAATTTTTTGATATCTACATTATGCAATTGTAATACCTGCCTGTTTTGTCGATAGTATGATAGTATTAATTGAAGTGCATACTTTTAATTTCTTCTATTATTATAAGCTATTTTTCTTGAAAAGTTAATTAAAAACTGTCATGTATTTTTGCATTAAAGCAACTAACATTTAAAAATAACAACCTCCATCTTGAAGTCGATTAAAGAAATAGATACTAACGCCTTAATAGATAGTTAAACTTTAATACCTCGTTAGCCGTCGTAAATACTGCAATCACAATTACATAGCTAATTATTTTTTTTACGAACATTAAATAAATTGTACTCGTAGAGCTGCGTGCTACAAATAACATGCATATTTAATCTCGGAGCGTGCAGTTTCTCAATTTTCTATTGAAGTCGACAATGCGAGACACGCGCAGCGTTTCGAAACAAATGGAAAACGAAAAACAGACATTTTTACTTTTAAGTAATAACCGATTATGACATTCGATTCGAACGCTATCTCGGAGGATTATTAATTTGATTATATTCGTAACATTTTTAATATTTCTGTCAATTTTAACTTACAATATTGTTGACTATGCCTGTGGCTTCTCCCGCGTGAATGTCAGTTATCGAACATAAAAACTTTTTAACAAAAAAATAAGCCGACTTCAAAAGTAAACTGAAAAGCTAAAAATAATCTTTTTACTCTATAACATTTCAAGTAAAAAAAAAAGAATTGTCAAAATCGGCCCAGCCGTCTCCGAGTAATCGGTGTACCTACATATCTACAAAAAAAAGTACCGACTGAATTGATAACCTCCTCCTTTTTGAAGCCGGTTAAAAAAGAAGCCTATGTCCTTTACCTACCTATCTACGAGTTTCATTGAAGAATTTCATTAAAGTTGGTCCAGCGTTTTAGGCGTGAAAACGTACCAGAAAAAATCACTTACTATTTTGATGATGTCTTAGTTTTACAAGTCTCAGGGTAAGACCTTAATTAGTTATATTCGACATCGTAACAAATAAGTAGTTGGTACCTACACTAATAGCTAATTAGCTATTTAGAGAAAAGGATATCAAGACCACGAGGCATCAAAACTTGTTTTAAGTATATAAAAAGATATTCCATCAAAAACATTAAGCTGAACCGAGAACCAAGTTCAATATTGAATAACGCATCGTTCTCGACTTCACCGACAAAAGAATCAAAATGTATTTGAGTGCCAAGTTCAGTGTTCACTCGGGGTGGAATGCAAGCAAGATTTGACTCTATCATTTTCATCTACAGGCTTTAGGTATATTTGTGATTTAGAGTGTTCATGTTTGTACTGAACTCGTACAATTAAATTGATTCATTCCTGTTGAACTTTGGATGTGGATAAAAGTTTCGAATTTTTGGGAACTACATTTTTAAGACCTACGTCTCTATGTGGATAAGATAGAGCCATATTCGATCCATTTTGCCTAACAAAGTTCATCTCAAACTTAAGATTTTAGAAAGACGTGTATTATGTAACTAGTAACTTAGAAGTAACGAGTACTTCATCCACACACCTGTTTATATTGTTATTACTTAAAGTTCTACACAAATCAAATACCAAAACCTACTAATAGGAATTCTTACAAAAAGCGAAGGTCTAAAAAATCCATTGTCACGGCAGGTATAGTTTAGCATGAGGGTGTATACATTTTTTGCCACCATCTATCATTGGCGAACAATTCTAGCAGAGCTTATGAATGTGGAATATTTAGTTGTGTGCTTGTGTGCGTTTACCGAATATCGAGGCCGTACCACGGGATGTCGACGGGGTTACGCGGCGCGACGCTACCTGATACTTTGAAGGTATTTATTTGTTTTATTTTTTTAGTACAGTAAAATTTTGTTGGTAAGTGTATAAGTTTAATGTGTATTTGTAAATAATATTTTTATATACCTACAAGATTTGAAATAAAACACGCAGGTAGTTAGGTACTTTGTCATGTTTCTAAAATGTAGCTTGCTAATATTATCTTTTGTCATATTGATATTTGTATTTGTCTAATTTCCAAAAATTCCAATAAGTTCTATCCGATTTAAAATAATTTCATAGTTACGGTTTCCAATGAGATACATTATTAGGAGCTATATTATTTCTAAAAAAATAGTATAGATATTTGCGATTTTTAGTTTTGACATCTTAAACTATCAAAGTGACATGGTCGTGCTACAATAAGTATCTAAAGGTGAGCTCGGCGCGGGCGCAGCTAGTGACGTGTCTCTCACTTCTCTTCCTTCAGTGAACCGCCGACTGTCACGAGAGATTGACGTGTTTTATCGCATTTCGCTGTAAACGAATTTCTTTAATTGGTGTTCACTTTGTGTCTACAACTTTTAGCTACAAACTAACTTTTCACTTTCGAAAAGTTCGCTTTTGGTAACGGACTGTGTTTCAAAGTTTCGACTTATAGAGTGTTTTTGGTAAAACATTGTGATTTCCAGGATTGTTGCGTGCTTTTAACGGATCGATCGGTGAGTTGCGTTGTTTTCATTATGATGCCCTTCTTTCGGTTGTTATTTAAATGACCTCTTGTCTTAAACTTACGCCCAAAATTGTTAAACGACAATTAAAAAAAGAACAGTTAACAATACGTTGTAATTACATCTTGTATTTGAATTTAAATGTATCGTATAAAATCTATAACTAATTGCAAGCGTACCAAATACCAATACAACGGAAGGTATTCCGATATAATTACGGCGTATAGAAGAAAAAGTAGACAATAGATTTTTTGCAGGTATGTGAACAATATAGTATTAAACTCTTATAACCTCTATTAACCTATGTAGATACATGTTATGTGATTACTCTTAGACGGGGATTATTTTCAAACGTTATTAGCATTGTAGATAACGGTGATATAACTGAGAAACTTGTCTATGATGCAATAACTTTGTATAGATAATGTGTTTACTTGTAAAGTTATACAGGCTCTACAAAGTTATGCTAATAAGAGGAAGTATCTTCATGACTGTATTATATTTCTATGCGTGAAAAGATTTATACAATCTGTGGATAACTGTCGAACGCATTCGCTATCAAACTATAAAACTACCCGCATTTCGCAGTTGTTCCCGCCGCGCCGGATCAAAACTAACCAGAATTGTCCAGAATCGATATGAACTGTTATCCATTTAGGAAGTTTACGATGAACTATCACAGCGTAAAAATAACAAGCCCAATAAAAAAAATTGTATCAATATTATTAGTTTCACTAAGAGAAACTTACAATTTAAGTCACAGTAAAATGTGAAAATTTGAATTGTCGACTTATTGTAGACCGCTCCCGCGGGCCGGCTCCGCACGGGTATTCCTAACTTTTTGAAAATTGAATATAGCCTATGATAACCGGGGATACTGTAGCTTCCAAATAGTGAAAGAAGTTTTCAATTAGTTTCTGATATGAAACGTATTATGAATATGAAGCCTAAATTCAAACAAACCAACAAGTTTTTCCTTTATAGATAGGTATAATATTAGTATAGAAGTGTAGACAAGGCTGCCCTACTGTTTTATACTTCAGACGTACTTTAAACATAATCTGTGTTCCTTTCACAAGTCAACATTAAATCTCTAGTCTGAAAGTGCGTCTGTTTGTCAGCACATACAATTTGCAGATTCCAACATACTCGTAGATAGACGCTCATTACATATGTATTGAAATAATCATCTCTTGTTACTGTACCTATTTACTGTTACTGTAGATACTGTTTTTTACTTTTAAATAAGTAATTAATTCTCGTAGGATTTTTTAAAATAATATAATTAATAACTTGCTTATTTGCTATCTACCAAATACCTATTTGATCTTATCGTAAAACCAGTTGGGCCTCGGTTATTCGCTTTTTATTCTATTTGCCAAATTTAGCGCCCTATAGAGGAGACTATAGAGTAGTGACTGCTTTTTATTATGGAAGATACTTAGATATTCTAAAAAAAATGTTTTGTTCATTTAGATTAAGCTGATAGATTTTGGTATGTTTTAACAAACCAGCTATTTATTTGCTGTTAGCACATTACAGCAGTAAATTATTACTAATGTAATTTGTTTTTTGCATAATTCCGTTAAAATATTTATCTGATTTGACATAGCCTAATTACTCTTTTTATATAAAAAATAATTAATTTTTAATTAAAATTCGTTTCTACGAATCGGATATGTTATAGAAAAAATTAGATTACTCTATGATTGCTGATTCTCAAGAATTAATAGTAGGTATAAGAACTAATAGGTAGGTAGGCACCTACAACTTTCTAATGAAAAAGTACATTTCACTGTTTTAGACGAAATTAGCGGAATATTATCGCTGTTTTACATTAAACAAGTTTTTTTATTTATTTCACCATTATCAGTGATCAAGAAAAGAATGTACATGTATTTAGAAATTTTATTACCGTTTCAGATTGTTTTTACCTTTTTCGATAAGATTTTATCAAAACACTGGTTGTACTAGATGTCGTTGCGATAACATTCATGTTTTTACAATCTTATTTTTAATCTTAAAATATATTACTTTTAAAGCTCTATAATTCATCTGATTCATTTTTTAGAATAAATAAATAAATAAATAAATCTGAGCATTATGTAGGGGCTTTTAATCGTCGAGTGTACAGGTACCTTTTTTTCTAAAAGCCGGTAACGCACCCATAACAAGATGATGTCTTATGGGGGATAAATCGCTTAACATAAGGAATTCCTGATGCTCGTTTTTTTTTTCTTTTAAAAAAGTATTATGTCTTAAAATGTCCGTCTGTTGGGCAAAGGCGTTTTTAAGACAAACTTAAGGAGCGTAACCGATCATGCCGTTCCACTGCTAGGCAGAAATTGCAGCTCAGTATTATTAAAAATGTAAAAAATATAAAATATTTCACTACTTAGGTAGGTAATGTAGGTATATTCGATTTAACTAACTTTCTATAGTTTTGTCCGCAATTGTGTTAATTTTGACTTACATCTTATGTAAATAAAGTTACTCTGAAAGGTGAGAGCCGAGATGGCCTAGTGGTGCCAACACGTGAATCTTAACCAAAGGTCACGGGTTCAAACCCTGGCTAGCACCGCTGTGTTTTCAAGTGCCAAATTTGTGTTAAATTCATTTCGAGCTCGGCGGTGAAGGAAAATATCCTGACGACACCTGTATGTGCCTGAAGAAATTCAGACACATGTATATCCACCAATCCGCAGTGGAGCAGTGTGGTGGATTAATCTTCATACCTTCTCTCTAATAGGAGAAGAGGCCTATGCCTAGCTGCGGGATATATACAGGCTGTGTTACGTTAGATAAAGGTACTCGTACTATAAAAAAAATAATTCTTTTTATATAATTTTATGCCGACACTTTTTTCAATTTTTCGGGAACATATTGTATTTGTAACAAAATTTACAATTAGGTACAATAAAATAGGGTCAGATTTTGATTAAAGAATATTTAATAAGAAAAATTAATATAATGAAATCGAGAGTTACGATCTTACGAAAGATAAGATAAAACTTGTAAAATAAATTTTAAGCAAGTAGATTTTTATCAGTAATTTATACACTCCACTCAGCCCGATACCAAAATACAGAAAAGGCACAAAAAGATTTGCGGTAGCATTCCATTAAAAATCAACAAAAAACGCTGACATTTATACGATTCACTGTTATTATTTACAAACGTATTAATTACAATTACGACATTGTTTCTTGCAAGGAATGCAAACAATATTAGCATCGAATGGACTTCTTGTTTGTATTTTTTTTAACAACAATTCATATGCAACTGGTGACTCATAGTAAGTACATACGTATAAAGTATACTTATAAATATTTTCTTGAAACGAACAAGGTCTTTAAATGTTGCTTACATTAAAATACAAACGTAAAGGTTTTTTTTGTTAATTTGTATTAAACAGTTGAATAAGATATGTTTGATAAGAATTTGCATAGTTCATATCGTCACTGGAAAGCCAAAGCCTTTAGTGGCTTTGGCTTTTCAGTGACGATATGAACCGTAGAAAACCGTGGCGCTTTAGTAGTTTTGGCTTTCTTATGACTATATGATATAGATAATATAGTACGTAAAAGTATTAAAAATTAACTGTTAGTACTCCTTATGTCACTTAACACTTGACGATAATCATTTTTATTGTAAGAGAAAGTACTTACCTAAATTATCGCAGAAAAAAGACAAGATTTTTACATACTAACGGAATGCATCATTTATCAGTTTTAACCATGAAATAAGTTTCCTCATTTCAATTTCAATGAAGATTAATTGCGAGTGCAATTTGTTCGCTTTATGAATCGCGACCGGCATGCGAAAGAAAGTGGCCCGCGGTGTTCGAAAATATTAATATATCACACAAAAAATAGGAAAGTTATTATACCTCTGTACCTATATGGATTTTTATATAAAAACTACTAATCCGATTGACAAAACTTTCATGATGAATGATGATGATTGTCCGTATATATTTATATTTATTTTATGATCCAATTTCGAGATTACGAGTCATCGATTTTGTGTTTGATTTTCCGGATCCGGATAAAAACATTGGAATCTAAATGAAATTATAAACAAGAGAGTTGGTAAATAGGTAGGTTATATATTTTGTACCGGCCGATGGATTTTTGTGTAAAATTCGCAGTGGAGATACTAGTTCATATTGGAGATTAGCAATATTTCTCTTCGCGTATAAAATCATGTATAACATATACATTGTAACATTTTATTTTATGGTAAAATTATAAATATTTTACATGTAACGATTTTAGGAATACAAACTCGTTAAAATTATTTTTAACTCTACCCGTGAAGTAAGTACTTACTCTACCCGTGTGAAGACCAAATCACTAAATATAGTATTTTATAACATTTTATTACGACAGCCTATCAACAAAACCTCAATTTAATAACATTTTTACTTCCTTCTGAGAATTTTAATAAAAATTTAATATTTTTAGGGTCATTGGTTCGTAGCTAGTGACCGTGAAAAAATAACCTTCAATAAAAACTTTGGTTGTTTTTACCAACTACCGCCCGTATCTCTTATCAGTTGAAAAGGATGCGATGTGCGTATTCGTTTTTTTTTTAAACTTTTTTTTTTAAATTCTCTGCATTGACATTTTTATTAAGGTCTGAAACGTTGTTTTTTTTTTTCACTATACCTAACACTATTTATTTATTTTTTTATTTAAATTCAAAAAGTAATTAATTAATCGACAGTCCCATTAGACTCGTTCGAAAACGTAAAGATTTCCGTCTGATTAATTATTATTATAATATCAAAAATATCTTATAGGTACATTATTACTACATCATTGCAATGTCACTTTTAACTTCTTTAAATCATCATTATGTGGTAGCTGATTCAGATGCAAAAGCCAGTAGGACTGTAAAAAGCAGTTGTTTCGCAACTATCAATTATTTATTTATTACATGCACGAGAAATCCTAGACGACAGCGACCACCCATGTCAAGGGCTCCCTTAGTTTTCTTTTTATTAGGAATCTGTACACGGCGCCCGACAATACCCTATTAGTATTAATTTTATTTTTTCTATATCTCTTTCAAATGTCGAAATCTACGAAGTTCATTCACCTATAGGGATTATATTTTTAATATCATGAAAAATAGGCACTTGGAATTTTCACAGAATGCGTGTCATTATAGAGGACTTAACACGAAAAAATGAAAGTAAAAAGGAAGGCAGTATTCATTTTGCCTTACTCAGGCGCAGTCGCAGCTCGAAATTTTTGGGTAAGGTCACATGTTTCGGGGGGGGGGGTGTCAGAAATATAATACTAGACTTTATAGAACAGTTATTTGGTGCTATTTCTTATAATTAGCTTAATATGTTCCCGCGAGTTTTAAAAATTGGAGATTTTGACATGTTTTATCCGAATTTTTACTTAGACACCAAAGATTTTTCATGTAACACGTATGGTTTTGGGGGGGGGGGGGGTCATGTCCCATATGACGCCCTCCTTCGGACCCTTGAGTTTATACCTATCTAAAACAGTTTACTCGTAATCGTCCAAATCTAAAGTAACGTTAGCTAAAAATAGACAAAGTCCAATAGTAAGGTAGAGTCTCTTAATTAAAGTATTTACGTCTCATTGAAACGAATTTGCATAATTATTTCAGGGCCCAGGAGTTCAACTATTTTGAGATTACGTTAGCCTTCGAGTGGTTTTACACAGCTATGCTAATTTTCTAATCCAGATTCGACATCCCTATTTGTTTTAAGAGTAAAAATAATCTTATATATCTCGAGAAGAATGAAAAATTCTTGTACATATCTATATATATCAATTAATTCCACGTATCTCGGAAATCAATAAACAGATTTAGGTTCAATTGTATATGTATGTAGGGTTTTACTTTTTCAGTTTGTAAGGTTAGGTTAGGTTAGTCAAATCTCAAAGTGGTAACCTTACAAAATACATCCGATGGAACTAGTTAGATACACAATAATTGAGGATTAGGTACCTATCTACCGAAAAAAACTGGCAAGATTGCCCACCAGACAAGCACTTTTAAAACACTTACAGATAAGTCAAATCTATAAAAATAAGCTGAAACAGTAACAGAATTTTACAATGACAATCTATTTTTTCTATATATTTATTACAGCTAACATGCAAGGTTCTGCTATTTTTCTATAAATTCAGAATTCTTATAGATTGCCAATATACATTAGATGGATAGTTTTTTTTAACAGCCTGAGTATATAACGCGGACACCAAATTCAAACGAAAAGCGCCAACTCTAAATACGAAATGCAACACATCATGAAATCATGACTATAGTAAGAGTTCCTTATTCGCGGGAACGAGTATGTAGTAAATGTCGATGCCTTAATTTCTAATTATTGAGTCTCATCTTCTACTATTTCTTTATTGAACTAAAAGACTACCAAATTTTTGTTAAATATCTACACTGGGCCCTTATTCTCTATGCCAAATCAAAACGTATTTCTATGTTGATACACGTTATTGTCTTAAAACCGTATTCTCTATGACATTGTGAAATTGAAATGTCACGTTACGTGGCGTGTTCCATGCTGTCGAATAAGTAATTAAGAAATTAATAAAAAATAAACAGTTTTGAGGTAGTGTTGCAATTTGTAACCCATATCAAATCTACAATATCTAGTGCATAAAAAAAAATAAAAATAAAAATCACGAATACCAGTTACAATTGTTTTGTTGAGATTCAAGATGACTCTCAGTTAAGGGCTTTTCAGAGTTATTGGAGCGCGGAAACAAAAATATTGTAATAACAAAACTGTGACTGTGATCCGTAACTTCATTTTTCCAACAGTGGAAATATAGTATTGTTATAGACAGCTTACGGTACAATGTTGAAACAGTTGAAATTCTTTATAAGATCCCGATATAGGACGACCTTCACCGAACTAAACTTAAATAAAAAAAAAAAAAAATCATTATGTACCTACATGGTGGCTTAATCCCTATCTATGAGGATATGCGAGAATTCTGACTGGAAAAGAATAGGCAACCTAACGTTTACATACTGTGTGGCTTCATACTTTCTAATTTTATTGAATTAATGTTATAATCAAACTGTTAAAAAGTTTAGTTTTCTTTTTTAAATTAATTATATCCTGGACTGTAATTTTTAGGCAACCCATATGCGGTGTATTTATTGACATATTAAATTTAATATAAAACACGTTCCATCAAATAAATGTCGTCGTCTTATATTGGAATCTTAGATTTAGACACATTTTTTATTGGTTAAAATATAAGGGAAAAAATAAACACAATGGATCTATACAGTAGTAAAGGCTTGTAATTGGTCCATTGCTTGGTAAAGGCCAAGGCCTCTTCTTATAGTCAAAAATATTTCTGTAGATAAAATATGTGAATTAAAACAGATATTAAAATATATGAATTAATAAATACTTTGAGTGTTTTGGGATAAAAAGTGGCCTATGGTCTAATCCAAGTTATAAGCAAACCATTTAAACTTTCAGCCTAATCAATTCAACAATATATCCGTGAAAGAGTAATAGACATATAATCTTACAAACTTTCGTCTTTGATATGAATCCTATCCTACTAATATATAATTGCGAAAGTTTGTGAGTGTGTGTGT
>DVRM01000406.1:0-10295 GCA_018232405.1 Junonia genoveva | reverse complement strand
GGCCTACCCAGGTGTGTATTTTATACCTGGGTAGGCCACTAGACGAGACACTAGACCACGATATTGGGTCAACATTTTAGACGTAATTAACGTCGTTTTAATTAAATTTAAACCACTATTGATCTTCAATGACATTTCTGATCGAAAAACGTTCGAAAATGAGAAATCCACAAAATCGGCCGTCTTGGTTGTGCCAAATATGGCTTTCTATGATATTAGCGCGGTAATGACGATAACGACGAGCGCGCGTCAAGACGTGTCAGTTATTAAAATTGGCGCACGGTTTTATAAGTAGTGCCACAAATTACATACGAAAAATATATAATTGTCGTGTCTTCATTTTGATATGGAAATAAACGGTAATTTTCTTATAACGTTAATGAAGATTCAGTTTAGGTACATACATATATGTATATACCTACGTATTATACTGGAATCTGATTTGATCGATTTGTAACTGCAGCTTAGAGTTAACTCATAGGTATGCCTCTTAATGCGACCATATTATACGCGGATTCGCTTTAACGTGAATTTCAAATTTTCAACTTCAGTCAGTCAATCAAAATTTCAATTTCAATCAACGCCAATTGCTTATTTCTGATTGAACAATTGGGTCCTAGGTCTTTGTCATATATTGCCTTGGTTATTTGGTTTGTTTGTATCTGTACTTATGTCGACTGGCAGTCACATTTTGGGTATAATTCAGTGCTGCCTTAAAAACATACGTAATAGGTGCTGTACAGATACCCTACTAATGCGTATAACAGTTACAGGACAACGTGTTCTTGGATTAAACTATTTAATAGTTATTTTTTAGGTATTTTTTATTAATTTTTACTTTTGTAATATGTTTATGATTTCAAATCGGGACATACGCGAAAGTTAAATAACGCTATCTTCTGGTGAGTAGCAATTTTTGGTTAATTCTAGTTATATTTCAAAAAGTCTACCTAACAATTGAACGTGTTTGTAAAAAAGGTGTTTCGGTCTCGAGCCGGGACGGGTAGGGGGAGCAACTGCCTCCATTTCCCCCCGCTGGGTCTGCGCCTGTTTATAAGGGGAAAAGACGAATGTTTATTTATTTTTAAAGTGTCATAAGAAAATACGAAATTACAAATAAATATTTTTGTATAAAGGTTGAATACACTTTGACAATTAACCACAAATCAACCAATGCAAGCGTAAAATTTATATGTTGCTGTACATAAAATATAATTTAAAATGTGATACGAAATATAAGACAAATTTTATATGAAACATAAAACGCGACACTCTTGTAAAAAGATAATTTCCTGCGCTTCAAAACGCCCAGTGTCATTGATTCTTTACGCTTGATCTGCTACAGGCGCTACGGTAAATTGTAGCGTCGCTACGTGATTTGCTACGAGATCGCTACGAGTGCCTTTCATACGTCCTTAATCTTGCACGAATAATAAAATATATAGTTGCGAAAAATTGTTGAATATAGTTATCTGTTTAAGGTAAAGTAATTTTTAACAATATATTAGCTAAAAAACCTATATAGAAGTAAAACTACCAAATAAAAAAAAGAACAGAAAAAGTCGACAGATGTCTGTCGTATTGATTTTCTGTTAATTTCTGTGATTTTCTGTTTCTAATAGAATATGTAACAACATATTCTATTAGAAACAGTTATTTAGTGAAATCTTATTATTACATACCCCTTAATTCAAATTTGTAAAAGAGTATTTAAAAATAATTCTCTCTCGATTCTAACTAAATATATACACTATTTACAATTATAAAATATGAAAATATACAGTAAATTTGGACAGAGCAAATTCAGAAATTGTATTTATTATATCATTACTTAAAATAAACATTAATTTAGAATTCCCGAAACGGGCTGTTGGCTCTTTAAAACAAACTTAGCAAACAAACAACAGTTTCGAGTTCGGTTATAAAATTAAAATAAAAAAATTCGAATTAAATTCTCACCTCGATGCAGCTCCTGGGAGTTGTGGAACGGGTCATAATGGAGATCTGTGATGTGCCAGAAGTACCCTGGGAAAGAAATTTTTAATTTAGTACAAACAATTTAGATTTGGTGAAATATGGTTTGAAATTTTTTGGAGGTATTTTTAACCGACTTCAGAAAGAAGGAAGATATCAATTCGATGTGTATGTATGTAATATTGTCAGAATTGCGCAGTTTCTGGATAAGTCGGTTCTATAACAGGCTCTAAACATGCGTGGCAAATTACACGAGTGTATGTATGTTACAATCATATGATTGTATCAATTGTATTTTTGTATGATTGTCCTCTCATATCTGTGTTAGCAGTGTGTCTGTCCACACCCCACTGCTGGGCATAGGCCTCTTCTCCTATTAGGGAGAAGGTTTTTTTTAATTACTTTATTAATTTTATGTTCCTTTCATTAGGTTCTTATATGTTGAGCTAAACGTTGTATAGTATAAAAGCTGTACATATTTTGAAAATTGATTTAGTCCGAAGGTTATGTTTTTTGTACGATCTGCATTTCAAATATCAGCCAAATATAATTCAATATTCCGACAGTCAATGAACAGATTTCAACAAATATAGCTTTTATTAAAAATATGATGCAATAGTGTGTATGACTGTATTTGTATCGTGCGCTGTTCATGCGAAGATTAAATAATAGATATGATTTTTCTTATACGTTTAATAGGTAAAATTACACTTAGTACACGTCCATTCGCTGGGCGAGCACGATGGCGAGAGAGCGAGTGTTGCTCGCTTACATTATTTAATAAATTTTATAATTAACAAGTTAATGTAGTAACATGTAGCAACACATGCAACACCCTGACATACGAGCGCTATTTGTGTTGTTTAGAGTAAGTTTAAGGATTCAGCTGCCCCCAAGAATGGAAATTAATCGTTAACATTTTCGTGAGATTATTTTTTACAACTTTCAACGTGGAGTAACTCAGCAGTAGTGCATGAATGAACTTAATTTAAGAAGGTAAAAGTAATAAAAAGATAATGATGAATATTAATGATACCTACACAGTTAATGCAGAAGAAAGAACAGAATGAATCTAGCTATAGGAGTTTCAATGAGGTGATCGATGGAAGATTTCACAGACTCATAGAACTTCCTTCTGGCTGTGGAGAACTTTTGAAAGCGAAACGTATAACAGAAAGGCTTCCAATGAAAGAGGTATTGCTTGGGTGCTCAACCCAATCTATCGTGTTACATTTCCGAAGCAAATTCTGCCTCTCTAAAGTTTACTTCTACCACACATCCTTTCCTGTTGAAACCTATAACCTGCTTACCATTATGTATCTTACCTGCTCTCGTTATGGAACATGACATACTGTTATTAAAACACAATAATTATTAATGCCCCAACAACAACACGCTCTTCAAGGTTACTAACCAAAACGGTCACAGTATCAAGACAAACGCCTTTACCCTCGGCGGAGAAACCCCAGCTACCAACGAACGTGGCCGAAATTCAAGTCATCCACCCTGAACGTGACATCGGAGCCTCATGTGTCTGACCTCGAGGAGATGGAAACCTCCTCAGTAGGGTCAGAATGTTCAAATTCTAACAGGAGGGTCAGCCTCCTGTATACAACTCCAAAAAGAGGCACAGGGGTGGAGATGGACATGGTAACAGGGGTCGCTAACGCCCTTTTACAGAAGGGCAAGGAAGCGCTGGAGTCTGCAGGCAACATGAAAAGGGAGGCAAAGGCCACGGCTCACGAAAGCCTCCAAGGGCTGTATGAAACAGTGTTGTCACTCTCGGATTCCAGGAGTAGGCACAAGTTCAACCTGGAGCAAGAGCGCTCTCGACATGCACAGGAGCTAGTGCGTGTCGAGAGAGCTCACAACAAAGAGCTCCAGAGCATAAAAAATTCACTTTTAGTGGAGTTGAACTTGGCCCGGAATGATATCTCCGATTCCCTGAAGGAGACGCGAGCTATCCGCAGCTGGCTCGGCTACGAGACGACGGAACCCTTCAGGACCATAATGGAAATACGAGAGGCGCAGGATAGGCTGGAGGGGAGAATTAGGGACGTTGCCACATCCAGCAAGGCACCTGATACTGGATGTACGGACCCTAATTTAGATTCCATCACGCAAAGTTTGGCAGTACTAAACGCCAACATCTCCAGTTTGGGCAACCAGCTGGACATCCTTCGCAGAGAAACGTGTGAAACTAGGCGTCTCATAGCGAAGGACTCCAGGACCAAAAGCCCAACGCCCCCTCCAGCCCCTCCTGCGAATGACACACAAATCTTGGAGGCTCTAGAGAAAGTTCAAAGGTCACTTGAAAACATCACAAAAATATCACAGCCAAGAGACACAGATCTAAAAGACCTGACCCTCATTTTAGAAACAATTAACGAGAGACTCGAGATTGTTTCCTCAGAGGTCCGGACCCTAAAGGACACCAAACTGACCACTCCGTCTCCAGCTAGACCAGCTCTGGAGACGGAACTGGTGGTCGAAGAGGTCAAACAGACCCTTGCGACTATCGAGAAGGGGTTTACTGAACTTGGCTTGGCCGAAACACCTCTAGCGGGTCCCAACACTTTTGCCCAAGTTGTAGCCAAGCCAAAACCTACACAACCCCCAAACCACACCCTAATCATCTCCTCAAAAGATCCGAAGGAGACCAGCGATAATGTTATCGGAAAGATTGGGGCAGCCCTGGACTTCAAAAAGACCGGGGTAAAAGTGGAGAGAGTGCGCAAGGCGAAGGACCAAAAAGTTGTCCTTAGATGCGCGTCCAAAGAGGACCTCAAGGTGATAAAGGGTCAGGTTCAAAAAGATCCACAATTAAAGATAAGGGAGCCCAGCAACCAAAACCCGCTAATATGCGTGCGGGGAGTGCTGGCCTGCTACACCAATGAAGAAGTAGTAGACTACATAAAGGCGCAGAACAAACACCTTCTGCAGAACATTGATGAAGCAGGCCAGAAAATGCGAGTTCGTTACAGAAAACGAGCTCGAAACCCGCACGAGTGCCACCCTGTTTTAGAGCTGTCCCCAGAAGTATGGAAGCGCTTCACGCAAGCTGCAAAAATCTATGTGGGATTCGGAAGATGCTTAGTGGAAGACCAATCCCCCCTAGTCCAATGCGTCAAGTGTCTTGGTTACGGACACACCAAGGCGCTATGCAGAGCGGATAAGGACACCTGCAGTTACTGCAGCGGAGACCATCAGGGTAGGGAATGTCGTGCTCGAGCAAGTACGGAACCCCCAAGATGTGCGAACTGCGTGCGAGCTAAAAGGGACAGCTGTGATGTGGCTCATACCGCCTATAGTGCAGAATGCCGCGAGAGACAGAAGTGGGACCATATAGCGAGGTCAAAAGTCCAATATTGCTAAGGGCGACCAGGAGGAAAGCGGGTCGGCTCCACCTCGAAATCCAGATGGGAAGGCGGGCAGGATCTTGTTTATACAAGTTAACCTGCAGCGATCGAAACTGGCTACCGCTGAATTGTTACAGACGGCTCAGGCGAAAGGAATCTCTATCGCGCTCGTTCAAGAACCCTATGTGGGAAAAGCAGGCGTGATGAAGCAATACCCTGGCACAAACGTCATCCAGTGCACCCTGAGTCGAACAAAACCCGTCAAGGCAGCCGTCATCGTCTTCGGTAACAAGCTGGAAGTCATACATGATCCTCAGATCGTTACCGAGAATGTCGCGGCAGTCTTCATCAAAGCGGGACAGCTGAAGCTAGGACTCCTGTCTGTATACTTCGAGGGGGACCAAGAAATCGACCCCTACCTCCTCCAGATAAGGACGGCCACGCGAAAAATTCCATCAAATAACGTGCTGGTGGCAGGAGACGTGAATTCATGGAGCCATTGGTGGGGCAGCAAATCGGAGGACCATCGCGGCGCAGAGTACTACGCCTTCCTAACAGAGATGAACCTCCATGTCCTAAACACGGGTGAGGTACCAACTTTTGAAACCTATAGAGGTGACAGATTGTACTCGAGTCACGTAGATGTAACGGCATGTAGCCAGTCTATGATCGGTAGAATGGAGAACTGGAGAGTGGAAAGAAGTTTAATAACATCAGACCATAACGCTATCACCTTCATGCTGCGTCTTGAGAGGGATTTAGAACCCCTAAAGCCTATCTCAACTCGCAAATATAACACCAAGAAGGCAAAATGGTCAGACTTCACCACTAACTTCAAGGCCACACTCGACGATCATAACATCACGCCCGAGCGTATCTCAAACCTCTCGACCCCAGAGGAACTGGAGGAGACGTTAACCATTTACACGTCCATCATCCACGGAGCGTGCAAACAAGCGATTCCTGAAGTGAAGGCGTGGGAAGGTAATCCAAGACCACCTTGGTACTCAGCCGCCCTAGAAGAACTAAAAAAGGACGTTCTGAGGAAAAAACGTCGAATCCGAAATGCAGCACCTAGCAGGCGACAATTCACCGTCAATGAGTACGTACAAGCTAGAGACGCTTACCAGCTTAGAGCGACAGGGGCAGCTACCCAAAACTGGAAGGAGTTTTGCACAACCCAAGACCGCGAAAGTGTCTGGGACGGTATTTACAGAGTTATCAGGAAAACTACGAGAAGACAGGACGATATGCTGTTGAGAAACACAGCTGGCGAAACATTATCACCAGATCAGTCAGCTGAACTCTTAGCAGCTACGTTCTACCCCGATGATTCTGTGCATACCGAAACTGATCAACAACAGCAGATCAGGAATATTGTCGAAGGCAAAACTCCAGCGGAGATTGAAGAACTGTCAGACGATGACCCGCTATTCACGACCGCGGAGCTGGAGATGGTTCTCAGGAGCCTAAATCCGAAGAAAGCTCCAGGCCCTGACGGCCTGACGTCTGATATTTGCACAGCAGCGATAAACTGCAATAGGGAGGTGTTCATGGCGATAGCCAATAAGTGTCTGTTGCTGTCATACTTCCCAAGGCAGTGGAAAATAGCCCACGTGTGCATACTTCGCAAACCAGGAAAAGAGGATTACACCCACCCAAAGTCATACAGACCTATAGGGCTACTACCTATCCTAGGAAAGATAGTAGAAAAGCTCCTGGTGGGTAGAATCCAGTGGCGCCTCCAACCAACGCTTCATCCTAGTCAGTACGGTTTCATGCCACAGCGCGGAACCGAGGACGCCCTCTACGACCTCGTCGAACATATAAGGACAGAGGTCAAATTGAGAAAGATTGTATTACTGGTCTCTCTCGATATAGAGGGAGCCTTCGATAACGCTTGGTGGCCGGCCCTTAAAAACCAGCTGGTACGTAAAAAATGC
Source organism: Junonia genoveva (assembly GCA_018232405.1). NCBI lineage: Eukaryota > Metazoa > Arthropoda > Insecta > Lepidoptera > Nymphalidae > Junonia > Junonia genoveva. Next base: position 3,019 of record DVRM01000406.1, on the reverse strand, counting down.
CCGAGGAATCTATATGCCCTAGTGGCGTCCTACTTGCAGGACCGGAAGGTCAAAGTGAACTATGCAAGAGCGTCCATAGAAAAGGAGACTACGAAAGGTTGCGTCCAAGGATCTATAGGTGGACCGACTTTTTGGAACCTGATCTTGGACTCACTCTTGCAAAAGATGGCCACGCTAGGCGTATACTGCCAAGCGTTTGCAGATGATGTGGTCCTCGTCTTTTCGAGTATCCGAACTAGCGACTTACAGACAGTGGCTGAATCCACCTTAGATGCCGTACAAGAATGGGGTGCCGAGAACAAACTGAGCTTCGCCACGCATAAAACCAACGCGATGGTGATTACAAAGAAGCTCAAATATGACAACCCCACGATCCATATGTCCGGCACTCAGCTGCATCTGGTAACGGAAATAAAGTTGCTAGGTCTCATCATAGACTCCAAACTCACTTTCAACGCACATGTGTCTGCAACCTGTAGGAAAGCAGCAGACATTTACAAACAGCTAGCATGTGCAGCGAGGGTGACATGGGGCCTGAACGGAGACATCGTGAGGACCATCTATGTGGCGGTGATAGAGCCTATCGTTTTGTACGCGGCAAGCGCATGGTCTCCAGCAGTTGAGAAACTGATGATAAGAAATCAGTTAGACTCCCTGCAAAGGGGCTTCGTCCAAAAAATTTGCAAGGCGTACAGAACGGTGTCTCTGACATCGGCACTCATCCTATCAGGCCAACTTCCACTGGACCTCCGCGTCCAAGAGGCCGCCACACTCTTTAAAATAAAGAAGGGATATAGCGTGGACCTAATACCGCCAGGTAGAGAAATAGAGCGCAGGGTGGGACCTCTACAGAATCCCCACCCATCACAACTCATACAGACTGAGTATGTGCGCTTAGAGAACCTGGACCCGGAAACGCTGGAGGAACACCACATAGTCGGTCCCCAAATATTCACCGACGGCAGCAAGATTGAGGGGAAAGTCGGAGCTGCCCTAACGTGGTGGAATGAAGGTAGGGAGTCCAGGTACTCTACATTTCGACTCGAACAACACAATACTGTCTTTCAATCGGAAATGTACGCACTCTTCAGGGCGATAAAAATGGTGCGCCAATCGAAAGCGGACTCTACCAACATCCTTAGCGACTCAAGATCATCGCTCGATCTCTTAAAGAGTCCCTCGGTTACGCACCCTTTGGCCCTAGAAATGAAGAGGTACATCAGAGAAATCCAAGAGGAGGGCAGGACTGTGAAGTTCTTCTGGCTGAGGGCCCACGTAGGAACCCCGGGCAATGAAAGAGCGGATGAACTAGCTAAGAAAGCGGCCCTTACGAAAAAGACGGCCCCCGACTACGATAAAGTTCCTATATCGTATGTCAAACGCCAGATACGCGAGGAGACTGTCAAGAGATGGCAGGCGCGCTATAACTCCTCCACAACCGGCTCGGTCACAAAGGTATTTTTACCTGATGTTAAGACCGCAAAGAGCATAGTATCGAAAACGGCACTAACACCGGCCGACGTCCAAGCTCTAACCGGCCATGGTGGGTTCGCGGCGTACCTACATCGCTTCCATTTGAAAGACAGCCCTTCGTGTGTCTGCGATCCCGAATGCGAGGAAACAATATTCCATATACTTTTGGAATGCCCAAGATTTAGCCAAGACAGACTGGAGCTGGAAATCCGGCTACAACTCAAAATCAACCAGTCTGCACTCCATACCATCATGGAGGAAGAAGCTACAAGAACACCTTTCCTCGCATTCGCGAGAAAGGCCGTCCAAATGGCCGCAAGAAGAAACGGTTCTACCGCTGTACCAGCTAACGTCTCAGCAATAAATACTGCAACCACGACTCAACAACAGCTCACATCAACACAAACTCACACAACATCACCAACAACACCAGTCTCTATAACACCAGATAACCAGCCCAGCCCAAGAAACAGCCTTCAAGCTATCCGAGCCACAATGCGGAACTTGTTCAGGGGGAGAGCCTCACCAACTTCGCCTCGACTAGGCACCCATTGCACCTTGTTTTCAAGTGTACTGAAAACGCAAGGCTCACGAGGTGTGCCGAGCCTAAGACTAAGAGGCGTAGCTCTCTTTATGGATAACGATGCCGAAAATGTGGGCATCGGGTTCTGCCGTCTGGAGGGCTCAGATCGAATGAGGATCTCGCCGGGGCTCGCCTTGTTAATCAAAGGCAGCACGAACAAAACGAGTATAAAGCGCAACAAGATAGACGCGCTAACCGAGCAAATGGCGGGAGACCAAACCTACCGATGGGTGCGATTCCGTAACAAATTGATCGCCCTTTTCGAATGGGGTGAGGAAACCCCCTTTGCCCAGGCATGCTCAGTGCTGTCAAAACTTGGTGAGGAGAGCCACGGCGGAATCCCACGCAAAATAAGTGTGGACGCTGCAGTTGTCGGCTTTGAAAAAGGCGACGTAGCAGACCGCTACGGATGCCTATTAGCCTCCAAGATACATGAAACCATTGTGTACGAGGCAAGAGGGGAAGACCTAAGCTACTTAAAAGCGAGGGTCGAATCATCCGCTCCCTCTCCTAGATCGATTGCAGCAGAGCCCCCACTGAGCGGTTCTGAACGTCTCCAGAACAAAATAGCGGCGCAAAGGACGTTAACGAACCCTGAAGCACGGGAAGAACATAAGGGACAGAGCACAACGTTGAGGGCGTGGAGTAAAGCAATACGTGGATTAGTCTCACCCAGGAAGTGGTCCTCTTCGTCTTCCCACCCTGCTCCCGATCCATCAGCTAGAACCGACAGACAGGCGCTTGCAGTAAATGACTTTTTCCGTGCGCATTACCCAGCGAAATCTATAGCGCCTCGCACCTGTCTGACGCGAGCTGACCAGGGACAGGTAAATCCCCCCATTCTGCGGCAAGCGACTAGCCCACTAGACCATGCGATTAATGCGTTTATCGAGTTCCGGGCAATCACAACAGCAACTCGTGAAGTCAACATTGCCAGATGCAAAAAGATCTTGCAGACCTACC
>DVRM01000405.1:0-10299 GCA_018232405.1 Junonia genoveva | reverse complement strand
GGGAGTGGGGATGCCGAGGTCGATATGGACGATATCGGCTCCCTTACACTACCCCCCGATCTTCCTCCATATTCAGGCGATTACATCATCAGTGACTACATGGAGCGTCTTGGAACACGTCTCAACATCTTAGAAACCGAACTAAAATATGCGTGGCGAGCACTTGATCTACTTAGTCAGGAATACGTGAGGATGTGGGATCGATTAGAAAGGTTGGAGTCCATTGCTTGCTGATCAACAGGGTGTAATATCAACTCTTCTCGATTTCTACGCGTGTCGCACTGTAACAGCTAGAGACCCTATGTCTAGATTAGAAGTAATCAGAGAAATTTTAGGAAACGGCACGGTAGAGGATGGAATAGAAGAAGGTTTAGACATAGGAAGGAGTGCGGTATTACTTGATCCTCAAGAAGAAACAATGGAATCCAATGAGGCCTTTTATAGAAGCTTAAATCAGGCTTATAGAGATGATTTAGTGTGTGATGAAAGTTCAAGACCACCTTCGCAATTGGATATGATTTGGGAAGCACCAGAAGAAGCTGATGTAGAAATAATACCTACTACTTCAAGACAAATTTACAGTTCCAGTGATTATAAAAATTACTGTGGGTTACAAGGCGGGCCCGGTATAAGTGAAAGAGATATGATGCATCTCTCTACCTTAAGTACAATAGATCAAATTACTGTAGATAAATTACATGAATTAGATAGGCTGACAACCCAATTACATAAAGATTCGAGAGAGTTAAAAGACTTGAAAAATAGACTCCTTAGTCCGGAAACGAAGATAACAGCAAAACACGACAGAGATATAGAAGCCAAAGCATTGGTTGAGGATGGAAATATTATAAATGAACAGTTAAAAAATATGTACACGGGTGGTGATAACTGGGGCATAAATGACATGATGAAAAGTTTTGATGATTTTATTTTAACAATACCTAAAGAAAATACTATAAGAGATAAATCGCCGTCGAGGTTATCACTTTCTGAACATTCAGTAACAGATAGAACATTAGATTACTTGCCACCAACTTTATCTCCTCGGCGAAAATTTGTACATGAAAGAACAACAACGGAACCATATACAACTGTTACAGGGCGCTTAGCGTATAGTTCAGCGGTAGCTAATGCTGAAATAGCTGCAAAATCGTCAAAGTCTCCCAGTGCTATATCAAGAGAAAGGTTTGATTACACTACACCATATCAAACAACTGATGCGACTAGACAAAATTATTTTTCCACAAAAAGCACAACTCAAACTTTAAATGAAATATACAAAACAACTACTGAACAACATTCCCCTTTATCTGTCCATGAAATATATAGCGAACCTACAGATAACCGCCTCGAAATGAGTTTTGAAGAAAATAGATTGCGAAAATCTCCTAGCCCTCCCACCACCTGCACCTCCAAATGGAGCAGTCACAGAACATTTTTCGTCAATCGACAATAATAATGAATTATTAGCAGCACACCCAACAATGCTAACGACAGGTTCAGCAGTTGCAACGGACGGTATGCGATTAAGCCCTCGATCACCTAAGTCGCCAAAAACTTCTCCAAAGCATTTAAAAAGAGATAGTACAAATATAGTGGCAGCAAAATCTGATTCTGGACTTTCTTCAATGAGTGGTTGGTCTAGTTTAGAGAAAAGTCCAGGTTCACCTAAAACAGGAAGAATCGGTCATCCTGTACATGATAGTCACAAGATTAGAATATCCTCACCACAATCAGTTCAAAGAATGGTTTTTGATTTAGATTCAAAACCTTATTTAGAAACACTTGTGGATTCATATCAATATGAAGACAAAAATATTAAAAGAGATTATAACTTACGAAAAAGTGACAGCTTTAAAGACACTACTATAGATATAAATAGGTTACAGGAAAAAATGGATTCTAGTTTTTTAAAAAGTGATATTCCGTATTCAATATCTAATGAAAATACTCTAAATAATATAGAATATTATTACCAAAATGAAGCACCTTCAATATACTCTGTGGCCGGAAATAGACAACCAATTTTTACCACAGTTTATAGTACACCGAGAGGAATGCTTTCAGAAGATAGACATTTTTCCAAATTATTAGATAGAAATGAAATTACGGAGCCGGTTCCTAACCAAATGATTGATTCTTATCCACCTGAACCTAGTTATCATGCCCAAACTGTCGTTATGTCAGCCTCGAATGTAAGTAAAAAATCTCTTACGAGAGCTAATACTGTTGGGGCAAATGATGCACACTTTCATCAAAACGGATATAAAGCAACGAACCATCGTTCCGGATATCCAACGGGAAATCTTACTGATGCACTGTCATATTATCCAACATCAACCCGATATGATTCGCCTAAGCGAGTTTCTCTAGAAGACAGAATATCGTGGCAAGGCAATAGATCGCCTACTAGTTCAATGGAAACATCAAGCTTAAAATCACATTCGTTAAACATAACAGAACGAAAGCAATTTCAAAATCAATTACAACAAGAATATTTTAAGCAACAACAATATGATCAACGAAATGGTAATGTAATAAATGATGCTCAAAACTATGATAAGCAAGTAGATCATAATTTAATGAGGAAAGAACAGTACGTCGATTCGACTGGAATATTGGTTTCAGAATCAGGATATTTATCAATTTCTTCTAACCTCAAAGGAAAATCTCATGATAAGCAATCAAAGAAACCAAAAAGAACATCATCTTTAAAATCTGCAATGTCTTCTATGAGTCATTGGCTTCCTGATCTACATTTACCGAAAAAACACAGATCTCATTCTTTGCCATCTGGAGTAGACACAGTGGAACAAACACAACAGGAAAAATCATTAAAAGAAAGAATATTATCGGCTCAAAGACGAAAGAAAAAATATCATTTAGTTGCATCGATGTCCGGCTTATTGCAAAAAGCTAGAAGAAAACAACAGGCTAGTCACCAATCGCTATCCGATCCTGAAACTTCCGAAACTGAATGGTCTGGGGGTCGTTCGAGTGCCCAATCAGAAGATTCTGATAGTGTGTTCTCTGACTCTACACATGAAGGAAATGTATTTGCAAAAGTTCCAGTAAAACCTAAACAAAGGAAAGTAAATCATCAAGAAATAGTTGAACAACAACAAATGATTCAAGAACTACAAAAACAAGGAGTAGAATTTCATGAAGAAGATGATGACAAGTGTATGATGGAAGAAAATGATAAATTCCAAACAAATGCGTTACCTCGGGACAAAAGTGATGATATTGATTTCCATTTCGCGCGTGTTAGTCAAATGAATCAAGGTAATATATCAGACTTGGAAAAATTGGACATTGATACAGATATATCAAATATAGATCCTTTTGAAGAAGAAGTAAAAGATGACAACCGTTCACCTGCTTCATTATTTGCGACAGTTGGAGATGTCAAAAAAGCTGCTGCGTCTCTCGATGAGGGATTACTTGAAAATAATAGCTCATACAACGGTAGCTCTCAAGAATTCGCAGTGTCACGAGCATTAGGTAAATATCGATTGCGCAAATCCTCTTCCGTTTCCGATGATCAAATATCAGATACGTCTCCGCCTAAAATTGAATCTAACATACCTGAAGAGCCAGCGCATATTGCAAATCAAAAAGTTAAAAAGCCATCTAAAACGAGTCCACCTGAAATAATTAGTAGTTCAGCACCCGAAGAATCTATGGCATTTACTGAACGTAGTCCATCTGTTCAAAGCTCTCGAAGTATCCCTAACAAGTTTCAACCTAGACAACAGCAAAGTTTAGATATACCAAATAAACATGATGACGATGACAGCAAAAGTACACATTCATGGAGAAGCGGGTCAAGAGTATCTTCTAGGCGCCAAAGTACTGAAGATAGTATAGATTCAGAAGATGAATGGTATTGTTATGAATTAAGAAAATTGGAAGAAATGGAACAGCAGTCGCATTTGGAGGCAGAAAGAGAAAAAACTTTAGAAGAGGAGCCTGAAATTGAAGAAGAACAAACAAACGAACCAAATGAAAATTTAAAAGAAAAGATGTCGTTTGTGTTAAGAGAATTAAAACTTAAAACAGCATCGATCAAGGTAAAGTGCGATGAAGCTCCTTCAGAAGAGACGTGGAAAGACGTTACGACGTTCCCAGTAATAGACGAAAAAGGTGACGATATGTCACCAGAAAGAGAGTCTGATGATGATAAATCGTATGCGGATTCGGGGTCGGGTGAAACATCAGGTCCCGATAGTCCTGTACAGAGTGGAGACGAATTCGACGAGGAATATGACATGCCACAGCCACGCCAGGAGCCTGCTCCGGCTGAGCCTCCGCCGCAACAAGAGGCCCCTGTTGGTAGTAAATGGAAATTGCTTAAAGCTTTAAAAGATCGTAAAGCTGAAGAGAAGACAACGGAAACGCCTGTCGCGACAACTCCGTCTACCGAAAAGGACAAAGTTAGCGCTGGTGTAAGTTACCTTATGCAAAAATTTCACGAAATTAGAGTTAAAAGCTAAGCTCTTAAAGCGATTAAGATAGTTGTGTAATAAATATAATATTACAGCTATTAAAGAAATGTAAGAAATTAGGTTTAAATATATTTAGCGGAAATTGGAGTAAATCGCTTAAATGTTTATAACACAGACAGCAGGTAATAATTTATTGATAACACATTAGTATAAAATAATATAAAAACGTACATTTACCTTACTAATTTGGTTCAATAGCTTAAGTATTAAAAAGACAATATTTATTCATCGCGGTTTACTTGACATGCATTATACGAGAAACATAATAAAAATTTACTGAAAAATAAAGAACCAAACACGCAAAGGTTGTGAATTTGATTTTTTTATCCAACAGTTACAACGCAATTGATAGATATAATATTATACACATATTGCGTATTAATATAGTAATAAAATGCATTTGCTATTTCATGAAAATGTTCCTGCCAATATTGGTGTATAATGATGTTCAGGACGAATCTTCCGTTATTATGAATTTAAATTTTGATTAGATATAAACGAATACTTTAAAATCGTGCATATATAATATACTTACTATACCTACTAAAATATTCCATTATGCTGGATATGATTGAGGCAATAATTAGGTTTTACCTTCGCATTCGGTACTAAAGACTTTCTATGATATACATTAATAATTATTCTTACTAGAATTTTATAAAAGCTTTAGAAATATTCAACTCGAAAATGTTTTTACAATAACTCATTACTATACATTGCTTAAAGTAATTGTATACCTTTAATATGATATTCTTTGTAACAGTAACATTGTGTAGTCAGTATTAGTAATAAGTTAACTACCTAGTGTTTATGTATTGAATTAGTGCCAAGCACTAATTCATAGGTTTAATAAGAAAATAGACACGTTCATTTATTATTTATTAACTCATAATTCAGAAGCTTGAAAATTATAAAGGTACAAAATTTTTCGCCGTCATATCATGTCATATCATAAAGAGAAAATATTCTGTTTAGTCAAAATCAGATAATGTCATTTATTGCTTCACATATACATTACATACTATATTTACCCATTAATATAATGTTTGTTAAAATTAATAAGCGCAAAATCTTATTTGTGAATACCGAAATGCTTTAAATGTCTATACAATTTATATTTGTATACAAGAAAAAATTGAATTTATAGTAAGCTTGAAAAACAAACTCGAGCATAATTCGTATACAGTTGAGTAATACATACTTATAGTTTAAATAATTGAGTATACACATTGATTGCTTAAATTTTAAAAGTCCATTATCATCCAATATATGATCATAATAATATGATATAAATTATATGTAATGTAGTCTAGAGTTAACATTACATAGGTCGTTCAATCATATAGCTATCGACACCTATAAAAAACTTAGAGGGCACTAAATGTACTATCGTTATTATATCTAGTAAAAATTAGATGTTACCTTTCTATAACGTACATTACTCTCTGGGCGTGGTTTTACAAATTATTAAAAACATTTGCCATTATTAAAAGCGCTTTTGTTAGGAGCAACATTATTATGGGACATTGTAATCGATCCCGCTTTAGCCTAAAAATACATTAAAACCTGTTTGCTTTTGATTGAAATAATTATTGCAAAAGTTAACGAAAAATAGATATTTCAACAGCATAAACATCTCCACGATAAAATTTATATAAAAATTAATTTGGCGATAAGTTTAATTAAGTACGTTGTTAGCGAATTAATTCTCCATTTGCTATAATAGTCTTAAATTATTTAAGGTGAAATTTTCATACAATTCGTTTTGAATATCAAGCAACTCGTCGGTCTTAACACTTAAATCATTCCTTTGTCGATGATATCTACGAAATGTATGGAAATTGTATCTATACTATTGTTGAAACTGTTGTTATTTTTTATTTCGTTATCAATAAATGTTAGCTTTTTATTTATTTTTTATTTTTTTGTTATTAATTGTTATTTTTGTTTTTATTTTTAGAATGGCACTGGTGGATTCAACGAGCAAGGCGGGCGAGGGAATGGGTATGATTGATCTTAATTAATATATCACAAACGTTCTTTTTTCAATAAACCAATTTTGCTAACGCTGAAAATTTTTTCTTCCCAAATTTAGCTTTAGTTATTAAGAAAATTTTGTTGGATCTTGGAATTATATTAAATTCATCCCTTGGAACTGACAGCACATTTCTTTTTCATTTTAATAGGCATCCCGGGGATAATCCTTTCTATAGCAACATCGACAGTATGCCTGACATTCGGCCGAGGAGAAAATCAATTCCATTGGTATCGGAGCTTGTAAGTAGCGTTTGTAAATGTTCTATGTTCTCTATAAATTCTAGTAAAGATCAAATGGAGCTATTCTTTCTTTCTTTGGCCGGTTTCAATTGACTATCTTATATGTTTAAAATTTTGACGGGGTCAGCTGAAGCTGATTGCCTTTCAGGTAGATATTTGAAACTGGTCGTAAGTGTTTACGGCTCGCATCGACGTGCGCTTCCTGATGCTTAGTAACATTAGGCGCGTAATAAATGTTTTCTTCTGAACGGGAAATTTCTATATAATACTTTCTTAAACAATTCACGAGAAGATCTGCTTCAGTAACAACGAAATTAACTTTAGTACGATTTACTTTGTCTAATTCTTAGATCTTCTCGCGTATTGTTTCATTTTGATGATTTTTGTTAAAGACTTTCAAACGGTCTATACAAACCCTTCTATTTTCTTTGGTGTATTATGTTATATCTGTGATTTATGTGTCTCCCTTTCTAATGCTACTTGTGTAGGTGGTCTTTACCTACGTATTTTTAGAGGGCCCTCCAACACCAAATCACCTGCAAGATATAGTGGATATAGGGGTCACCTGAAATTTAATGATAGCGTAGCAGAACCAAAATAATGCAACTGAAAATTCCTGATTAAAATTAATAATCTCATTGCATTTTACCCCTAACCGTGGACCCCGCAGGTTCTCAAGGTATATCTCTCCCAATAACACTTTCTTCTCTGCATGGAACTATTAAAATTTAATATTAATGCTTTTGATATGCAGTTTTGGTTGATATTTTTTCTAGATTGACTGCTTTTGTTTTTTTTTCTTATATCATGGAATTAAAAACTGTGACCAATATGATTGCCTCAAGCATTTGCATGAAACTGCTACCTGGCTACTTACTTTTATGGTTTAATTATGTAAATTGAAGTGTTACAGTAAAATTAGACTTAATTAGAATTTTAATCATAACTACCGTTGAAGCAGTTGCACGAGCTTTATATTTTTTTTGTTTCCTAGTAACATGTTTGTTGCTAATAAATTATAAAACCCCCATACCAAATCGGGTGTTTAAGATAATATATTTTTTCTGCATTAATTTTGTTTTTAAAAAATCCGCACAAAATTAAAGTCTTTACGCATTAGTACCTACTTTTGTATATTGCAAAACTTGCGACTGTGCAAATAACTTTGTTTCTATAAATCTAATAATAGTTGAAACTGAGACAGGCTTAAGGAACAGCTTATATTTAGCATGAGTAGAATAAATAAACCACAATGTATTACAGAATTATACACTAGGAGTACTTACATGTATTACAGCAATTAAATTATGATTCTTTGTAGAACTAATACTTGAGTAAGAAGTAACTGGTTTCAGTATTGTAGAATCATTAGCTTCTTACAAATATGGGTTTATAAGCAATTTGTTTTTACTGTATAGACGATGGCTGCTACTAAGAGGAATGCAGGTTTGACATCGGCTGTACATCGTGCTACGTTGAACGATGAAGAATTGGTAAGTTGATAAATAAGATGAAAACAATTATTAAAATGGAGTTCAGAAAGCATGTGTAACAAACTATAAAATTCAGCATTGTTTTATTATGATTGTGGATTTCAACTTTAAAGTGTATTACAGAAAATGCACGTTTACAAGAAGACATTGCAAGCGCTCATTTATCCCATATCATCAACAACGCCTCACAACTTTGTGTTGTGGACTGCCACTTCCCCGACTTACTGTTATGAATGCGAAGGATTGCTGTGGGGTATCGCCAGACAAGGAGTTAGGTGCACGGAGTGTGGTGTTAAATGTCACGAGAAGTGCAAAGATTTGCTCAACGCTGATTGTCTACAGAGTAAGTATTGAATCATAACTGTGATAAACATTACATTTTGATAATTGGTTTTATGCAGAACTTCATCAAGAACAAGAAACTTACTTAACTTGTAAAACAATTTTAAAGGTAATTAAAATCCTATATTTCTTCATCAAAGACCCAAGAGTGAAATTATTCAGAGCTATATTAGAAGGTGAATCAAAACCAATTATCAAATCAACTGCAAAAGTAATAAGACATTCTCAAACGAATCATGCCTGTTAAGAGGAGTAGCGACACATTAGATAGGAAATGATTACTGTCACAGATTATAACACATCATACACTAGATAGTCAATGAAAAAGGTTCAAATCACGGTCACGTCCTAAGGTCGTTACATCATAAAGATATGTTCAAATTTACTCCGATGTTTCTACTTTTCTGGCAGCGGCAAAGCGCCGTTCTCCTTATTAAGTTGAAGTAGTGTCAAGATGCACTCATAGCGGGTCACATGGTAGACAAGATCTTTGTTGCACAACGACGCCGAAGGCAATCGCGTTTTTTCAGAGAATCTACAAATAGTTTAGTACTCGTTAGGTTATTACTCTTATATTTGAAATCGTTTAACGGGTCAGCAATACTTTCTAAATCACCCATTCTGGAAAATATACAATTAATTCTTAATTTGACGATGGTTTCATTGATTGCTTCAAAAAGTAAGCCATTCTTGATTTCATAATCACGTTATCCGAAATTGGCATTCTTTCAAAGGTATATTATAATATATCTCTTGACATAATTTTGACACGGAAGTGCATGAAGATAGAGCGGATGTTCAAAGAATATTCCGAACTCTTCTGAACTTAAGGAGTTTTGAACAGCTCTTGACGGGTCATCTGACTTCTCAAGATCTTTGTCCTTAACGTTTGACATCAATTAAATTTATGGCCAGTAAAATAAATTAAAGTGATTTGATAAAGATGAAGTAACTATTTGAAATGATGTAACGATCTCCATAATAGCAAGCGTACAGTTTGTTCCCTACAAATTAGAATTAGCAATCTAGATGACATCTTAACATAAGGTAACATTCACGTATGTTGTCTATTCATTAATTGGTTCAACATTAAAAATTGTCGTCGTAGTCTAAACAATTACTCGAAACAAAATTATGCATGATTCAAATACTTGCATGATTGTTGGTCGTTATGTGTGAATCAATGGACTACTATTATAACATAATGCTATGCAGGTTTCAAACATAGTCAACATTTTTATATAGTTCGTCATCTGAAAGTACGTAATACAAATAATACAAAGAGTATTATAATTTTTCCTATTGACGTTGTCTTTTGATTTTACTGTTTCCTTCTTTTATGTGTGACCTCATATAATAAAGCATGATAACCTTCAAAATTCTCCTTTTACGCTTATTCGGAGTGCATGGCTATCGGTATAAAATACGACACATTTTCAAAATTCAGATTCGACTAACATTCGGCTAGATTCACAATTGCACTATCATAATTATAGGCGGGCAGTCGGTCTAGTTCATTTTTTCACCCTATATATTATTGAAAATAATTGAAAGACGACTGCGCGTCATCGTCATTTCAACAGTCTTACATTTCAAAAACATTATTGTAATAGTTAAAACATTGTGTAAATACTTCACATATCGATTAATTGCTCTTCTTTTAGAACTCGTTTCTTTTC
>DVRM01000404.1:0-10299 GCA_018232405.1 Junonia genoveva | reverse complement strand
AGTTAATTTTATGTATTAAAATAATGACATTAATTTATGTTCGCATAATATTATGATGGAAACTACGGAACCCTTCAAGCGCGTGGCTCGACACGCACTTGGCCAATTATTATTATATCTTAGAATGGCATTTTAATGAGATGAAATTTAGACGATAAATATATGGCTTTATTGATAATATATCAAACAAGATTATTGAATTTTGATTAAAGAGATTGTTTTCACTTTGCTCCAGTCCAAATTGTTGAAAAGTTTTTTAATTTAAAGTTTAAACTCATAATTGAATAGCGTTTCTGTTAAACATAGTTGACGAGAATAATTGAATTCGAGATGAAAATGCCGCTTTTTGACCTTAAAACTCCTCGTACTTACTTCCAATATATTTGCAAAAATATTTCTGGAATTGGTTAAGTGGTTTTTAATAAAGATTGCACAAAATTACTAAAAAATATATTTTTTATAAAGGATTGGTATATTGTAATTAAGGACCAACCGTGTGCTACGAGTGCTTTTCCTTAATTTATTTTTTGTGTACTTAATTAAATTAGATAGGTCGATAGAAGAGTATATAATAGTTACAATGAACTAGGTATCATCCGTACTTATCAAAAAGTATTACTTTTTATAACAGTAGTATCCGTCTCTTATAGATTCACGTGCAGTTCTTTCTGTTACTATACAGGATCAATACATGTTGTGTGCTTTAATTGAAACGGCTTGAACAAAATACGATTTCAAGGCCATGCACAAAAAATTACCTAAATTGGAGTAGTAGTTTAGTCTCTAGATAGTTTTTAAGTTTTAGCTCAGACTTCACATGATGTATATTTTCTAACAACGAAAGCTCACATTCGCTCTTTTTTGTGAGTGAATTTTGCCTACTAGTTATAGTAAGCAAAATTGATGACTATAAAGATGATTTACAGGCTGTTTGCATTTTATTTCGACTATTAAGCTATTTAACTTGTTCGAAAAACGTTTTTTCGTATTTTTCGTAGTATTAATTTTTCTACTAGTTCCAAGTGTTTCTGAATAGGAATAATATATGTAGTTCCAATTAGTACACATGATCCGCATTGACCCTGTATAAATATAGGTGTGAATAAAATTGATATATGTTTCAGAAATGAATGACGTGTTTCTGTTGATAAAGCCCATGGTGTAACGAAGTCAATGAATATTTCGCATTCCTGTACTGTACAGTTAGCTGTTAGTACAGAGAAAACACTAAGACATTATGCAGGTACGTGAGAAACAGGTATGCAGGCATTCTTCAGGGAAATGAGGATAGTTTATGCTGCTTCCACACGTACGAACAAAAAACGAGAAATTCACCTATTTTAAACATACTGGAACTTATTAAAACGTTACCGGGAATTGACGTTTGTGTCGTAGTTACTCGTTAACTTCTTGGAAAGAAAACTATTTACAAGCTATAATTTAGATAATTTTCAAGAAAATGGTTGCCACTGCCTAAGGATTTTAGTTTACTTTTTTCAGTCAGTTGATACTCTATCATATATTGTTCTATCATTACATATATGTAACATCAGTTATTAGTAATTCGAATTTATTGTTTCACTGAATGTCTTCTCAAAGCGCCAAATTAATATCAGCAAATCGAAAGGATTTGTGATAGTCAACCGATTAGATTAAACTTTAGGATGCCTACGTCATACAAACACATGTAAATAACACACCTTCCAAGTTATACGATCAGCGGTGCAGACTTCAGGCTGTGCGTTGATCCGTCCGTCAGGCAATTACATAAATGTGAAGTAAAAACTAAATTAATTGTTCCTTTTGCAGCTAAAATAATATTTGCGGAATAGGTAATGTTTATTTTATTACATCTTATAAAGTCACAAATTTATTTTTAGTCGTCGTCGGAATAAAAGCAATTTACATAAACAAGCTATTAATAAACTGCTTTAGCTATTTACCTAATATATGTTATATTTATTCAGGCCTGTCTATGAATAGCTCTAGGATATTTGACTCTAAATAACACTCCTCTGTCAGTCTGTCAATGTTCTCTCCACTTAAGATAATATTATTCAATAGTATTCGTGTAATTATTTACCTTTCAACACATAAGCGGTATAATAGGTATACTTACACTTATGCGTATAGTCTGGCCACAGAGTAGATATAGTGGTCTGGCGTAAATAGTGTCGCGCAAAATGTAGGTATGTTTTGGTTGTAGATATATCTTAACTAAGTAATAATTCCAACTCTAAGTAATAACGGTTTTAAATGCTATGAAGAGCGAGTTCAAGTGACATTAAAGTTAGTTGCTATCATATATAGTCAGAACATTCACCATGAAGTATATATTTAATAAATTGTTTATGAATTTACGTCGTCAGCCAATGACAGCCTCTCCACATTTGCGCCAAACGTCCCGGTCCTCCGCAGCTCTCATCCATGATGAATTGAATCTACAATGCATACACGAATACCACAGGCGTATGAGCAGGAATAAGCACAGCCCTAACAACAAAATTGGTCTCTTACTACCAGAACATGGATCATTAATTTCTTTTTATATCTAGCTGGTACTTCATTTTTGGGAGAGGAGCTCCCAAAATATAGTCCTTGTCCCAAAATATAGAACTTATTCTCAGACAGATTTCGGTCTACCTTCTCAAACAAAAAATGCGATGGTAAAACGATACGAGTAGGTAGGTATACGGAATGATTCGGGAATAACCTATCGTAGGTTATTTCTGTGGTTGGCTCTAGAGATAGACTATATAAGTATTTAAGTTCCACATTATCAGACAAACAATATAAGCTTTAACAAAGGACCGTCAATTATCGTCGTGTATAGCCTTTCAGTAGATCTATTGCTATCAAACATTATGAATGGACACATATAATACAAAGTCATACGATTTTGTTACCAGTTAAAAAGTCATAAAGTCTATTCCTAACAATTGTTTACGTGATAAGAAAGTCAATGTTACCGGATGCGGTCATTAGTGCTGTAATGCGAGATGACGAGACGAGT
This sequence comes from Junonia genoveva, assembly GCA_018232405.1. NCBI lineage: Eukaryota > Metazoa > Arthropoda > Insecta > Lepidoptera > Nymphalidae > Junonia > Junonia genoveva. The sequence continues at coordinate 7,286 of DVRM01000404.1, read as the reverse complement.
AGCCGTGGCCCAAATATTTCTTCCCAATGATTTTGGACACCTTCCAAATCCATAAAATACTTTCTTTCTTATAACATGAAAGCGAATTTGTGACGAAGTGTCAGCATCGAATAGGTCGATCATGAATACTTTTAGCGAAATTCTATGGATATCATAAGGATAAAATGATGTAGATAATTTACCATTTTGCCGTCGAAAATACTCGTTATCATAATCTAATACCTAGTAGAAGGAGATAACGAGCCGAAAAAATCAAGAAAAACGTGTATTGTATCTACCATTATTTCGCCGTCGTTTCTCTCAAAATTAGCATTTTGTTTTGAACGAAATTTATAGAGAAGCGAAGACGCAGGTTATGTAGAATATTGGATAATATAAGATTTTAAGACGTTCTCTTTTCTTTTCAAGATTATATCAAATCCGAATAATTCGTCTAAAATATAATTTATTATCGAGTTGCCTTCCCCTAAACTCCTCCACGACAAAATTCTGGCTACGCTAATCCACATCGAAAATTGTTAGTAAGAGTTACATAAGTAATAATTTAATGAATGAAATATTTGATAATTATGTCTACGAGAGGAATAAAAACTCGAAATTATGTGAGGTACGAAGTTTTTATCGCAGGTTAATGTGTCAAATGAAGCCCTGATAAAACTATTCGATAACTCATTGTTTGATCGCGTGTTCGGCGTCGTGTTATGCACATGAAAGTGTTGTGTTTTTTTACTTCTAAGGGTACTTTCATTAGTGTTCTTTTATTTCTTAAATTCATAACTTGTAAATATTAGTCACCACTATTCTTCTTCCACTAAAAATCAAATATTATCACCAGAGGAAATTTCTCGTTTCAGCAGGTATTTAGGTTTAGGTAACATCAGCGATGCTTGGGTTATCATTAATGTAAATATTTTTATTTTTAATAATTACGAGCACAGATTTATGACCGTGGCCGTATATTTTTATACACTTCTTATTTCTATGCCAAAATTGTTTTATTATTTATTAACGGAGATTCATAAAAATAACAATTTTTTCCTGAGGAGTAATCTTCACATTGGAATCTAGTGTATTCTTTTAATAACAGTCAAATCCTACATATTCGCATGTTTGCGTCCGAGCGAATGACGTAAAATAAACATGATTTCTGTCCCAAGGTCATCCAAAATTGCGATGAACTGTTCGAGCGCGAGGAACTATCCGCCGCGCCCGACGTCGGCTGGCCCGACTGCTTCAACTCCGGCGTCTTCGTCTTCAGGCCGTCCGCTGAAACGTTCAGCAACCTCATCACATTCGCATCCGAACGAGGCAGCTTCGATGGTAAGTTTACATTCCACGTCTTTGATGTCTGGTGCATTGTAAATATTTTCTTGTCGCATAAACGGTTCCTTTGATTCCAGATTTAGGTATGCTTGTAATTTGCAAATTTGTTTACCGGAATTTTGATCTTGGATGTAGTGTTTATGGACGTGCTCGAGTTGCTGTCGATCTCAATTAGTAACGTAATCTGCCAATTAATTAAATGGAATTATTGGAGATGTAGCTACATAAACTGATAAGTTTTATTTTTACATAGGCGGTGACCAAGGTCTTCTAAATTCATACTTCTCGGATTGGGCACATGGCGACATCAGCAAACATCTGCCATTCCTCTACAATGTGACATCCGCCGCATTTTACTCTTACATCCCTGCCTTGAAACAGTAAGTTTAATGTCAATTGTCATATTTATAGTGATTTTCATAACTTTACCAAAGTTATCAGATTCAGGTATTCTAAAATTAAGATAATTGATTTTGACGGTTTTAATTATTATTTTTATTTTCTTTTACAAAATTTTGGATTTTACTACTCAATGGTACTTATTTTTAAAAGCGTTTGTGGAAAAGAGATTGTCTGAAGATATAAACAACTAACCGATCATATGACATTGTATTCTAAGTAATTAGATTATGTGAAGTCTTATGTGCATCAAAGAGTATTTATTACAACGCCTATAATTTAATTCTAGCTATGGCCAAAACTTGAAGATAATCCACTTTATTGGAACCATCAAGCCATGGCTGCAGCAATATAATTGGGAATCTCGGTCGGTGGAAGCGCCGGAACACCTTCGTAACTTCTTGCAGCTATGGTGGGACCTCTTCGTTGCAGACGTCCACACGCAGCTAGACACAACCATGGTAAGATTTAGCTCAAGTATTGAACACTATTGATCTTAATTACTGCTAAACAAAGTTTATGCTAAATACAAATTGGATGGACTTACTAGATTTTAGATGGTTTTGCTGAAGAAAAGTGGTTAATCTTATACTATTTAACTTTTTATGTTCTTTTGTATAATATAATTGTCTTGGATTATAAATAACATTTGGTGGGAAATACTGTCTCGTGTTAATTAGTTCTTACAATACGCGATAAAATCAATCCGCTATTCGATATTATTTCAATTTACTGTATCACATTTGTGGAATGTCGCATTGGTAAGTTATTAGATCCAATATCAATTACCACAATGGGATCAAATGCAATACGGCTTCTAGGATTTCACGGTTCACGACCGCAAATACTTAGCGATACCCTTCATAAAGTCCAGTAAGTCAATCCATTCTCATATAAGCCTCCGATCTCACGAATACAACATGTGTTCTAAGCATACCCCGCAGGACTCGAACATTGAGGAGGAGGTGAGACAATTAGAAACATATTCCGATAATAGACAAGTGTTATTGTTCAGTGATTTATTTTAGTTTCTTTTTTCCAAATTTTTTCTTGAACACATTTTTTTTATTTCATGTTGAAGTTCAGTGTTTTCTGTAAATATTTTCTTTTTAGTTAGTGTTTCCGAAACTAATGCCTGTCTCTTGAGCTTGTGCACATTTGTAATAGCAAGTTTTTCGTTCTTTAATGCTAGTGCTAAAAACATTTCTCCAAAATACTAACATTTTTCTAACTTTTCAATTTTTTTTTGGTGCTTCAAAAGGTTTCTTTGCATTTTGGGTTAGTGGAATTAATGGTGTTGGTATTTTGGTGAAATGGTCACCGCTGAGTAAACATACACTTATTACTTATTTATTGAGTGAATCACTAAATTATCTTGATCATGCAATCTTTTTCATCGAAATTGCATTGAAGAGTAATTTTGTATGTTTATTCAGCGACCCTGTTTGTATACATTTTAGTAATGACTGCTTGAATAAAGCCATGCACATATACTTAGAAACTTTTAGTGTGTTACGCTTTTTTCAAGTCTTACCTTGCATGCTTAACTACTGAGCCGTGTTATCGCTTTAATCAATAGGATAACATAGAGGAAGAATCACCGTCGGCACCTCAAGAAGAAATAAGTGACTTTAGAGAACCAGTATTGCATACAGCTTACTATGAACCAATATTGGATCCAGATTCTGAATTTCCATGGCATCATCCAGATAATCAAATTATGGATAGTGAAATAAATGTACCAGAAATCGATATGAGTGAAATCCATGATCCTTGGAATATTTACAGAGGAAATATTCCTCCTAGTACTGAACAGTCCCCTCCAACAGAACAAACAGTAGATGATTATCAGGACATGAGAAAGTATGCTTGGGATTATATGCCTCCCCAACAAGAGCAACATGAAACTGAAACTAGCTATAAATATGAACAAACGGCACCCAGTCATTACTCACACGTACATAAACAAAATGAACCAATACAAACATACGACACTAGCTATTATTCTGAACCTACACAACAACAGATACACTATTCTTCTTTTAGTTCTGAATCTCATAACACTCAACAGCATTCAGATCATTCCTATGATCATACTAGGCATTTCGAAGGGAATAATCATCATGATACACAAATATATAAACCATACCACTTCCATGAACAACATACGTCAGTATCTCACAATCAAGAGCCACAAAATCCTCATGTACATCACTACACTTACATTGATCGGCCACAAGATGACAATCACTTAAATGTGCAAAACAATGAATCTCAAAGTAATAATAATCATGTTTCGAGCACGCTTAACAATATTCATGGCCAGGAGGAGGTATCTATTCCGCATAAAAAAGGACGAAAGTTTACTTCTCATTCGCACTTACAAAACCAAAATAACGTGAAACATGTTTATACCGTTATGATGGATCATGCTAGAATGCGATGTCAAAAGACATCAGATGTAAACGTTAATGGATATGATTCCGATAGCGATAGTGATGTTTATGAGGAACTTACACCTAGGCATCCTTACGATGGCTTTTATTTAAGGCACAGAATGACTATAGATTCACACGGGCGTAAGATCTGCATTCATGAAATACCTTTCATTCCACGATCCCCGACGCCGGACAGCATAGAAGAATTTGAAGATGCTCTCGAAAATCTACCAGATGATATAAACGATAAGGCATTAATTGATGAAGATATCCAAGTAAGTAGTGACTTTAACATTAACATTCAATAGGTATGTACAACAAATGTTATTTTGTAGTACCATATGTATGTATTTTAAAACGCAATGTTTGAAGCAAATTAATAGCTTGTAAAAATAGCATGCAATGTACTTATTAATAAAACTAAACTGCACTGTCTGTTAACAAAGCTACTTTAATCCCTTATTAACAAAATTTACGTTATATATTTCGAAGGTATACATATAATCAAGTTTTCGGATTTTGTAGTAATTGTAATTTTTAACATTTCAGACTGGCGTTGCGGGTAACCTTGCGCGTGTAGTTCCCGGCGCACCTTTGCAACGAGAGGCCGTAGACGAATTAACAAGGCGACAGGGTTGGGAAGCCGGAAATATTGACTATATGGGAGCAGACTCTTTTGATAACATATGGGCAAAAATATCTCAAACTCTAAGTCAACCACCCGCTGCACAACCTGAACAATCGGTAGAACCGCAGCAAGTTAGCGAGCCTGTTGCTGTCGAAGCAAATATGGAAGCAGTTGAAGCAGTAGCAGAAAAACAATCAGTATTAACCACACCAGAAAAGGAAGAAGTGGCACCGCCAGCTGAAAAAAAAGAAACTGAAGTAACTGCATCGGCAGAATCTGAAACACCTGTAGCGGTAGAACCTGAAGTTCCTAAAGCTGTAGAACCTGAAGTTCCTAAGCCGACAGAAGCTGAAGTTCCTAAACCAGCGGAATCTGTAGCCAGTGAACCAGCTGCTCCTATTACTGTAGAAGTAACAACGGCGACACCTAAAGAACCTGAACAGCCTGAAATTCCAGTTTCAGCAAGTGAAGCTTCTGAACCGTCCAGTAAAGTAGATGAACCAATTCCTGTGCCAGCTGAGATAGCAGCAGAAATTCCAGCAACAGTAGATGTAGTTGTTCCAGTAGAGTCTTCAAGTCCTGCTGACGTGCAAGAAAAATCTGAGCAAGCTGAAATACCTGTTGCCGCTTTAGAAGCGTTAAAAATCGATGAACCAGTCTCTGAGGCACCTTTGCCAGTAACCGTTGCCGATCAACCACCAGTATCAGAACCGGCACCAGAGGCATCAACTACACCAGCCGCAGCAGCACCAGTAGAACCTGCAGCAGCAGCAGAACCTGCAGCAGCAGCAGCAGAACCTGCAGCAGCAGCAGAACCTGCAGCAGCGGCAGAACCTGCAGCACCAGCGGCACCGGCGTCAACACCTGAAGCTCCAGCGGCAAAACTCGCAGTGGGCTCCGACAGCCCACCCTTAGCTAACACACCGTCCAAGGAAGAAATTCCTGTGGCACCTGCTGCCAAATGTGAGTAAATATAGGGACTACCAGGTGCCGATTTCGGCTAACCGAACGGCTTTGCATTCAGATCTCACCGAGTTCATTTTGCAGTTTTCATACTCTTGTACTAATATTTTATATAGTGACGTCTTTTATGGGAAATGTATCGAATGTGTACATAAAACTCGTCAGATCCCGTAAAAGACATACATAAGTGTTTTTCTTTTGTGCCGTTTTGTGTTTTTTTGGTTTTATTTTTACTTATATACCTTTCAAAATTCGTTGTTATTTCACCCAGCTACCGAGGAGGCAGCGCAAGAGACGCGGCTTTGATAGAACAGGTAATAACAATATGCCACTTGGACTCAAACGACTTTACCTAGTTATGCTAGTGATTCTCTTTCATTTTAGGCTATACAATAGTTTTTCTGTAAAACATTTCTAGTCTTATATCCTCGACTGAAATCGTAACTTCCTTAATGGTTCATTCAATTATTAGATGTTGGGTTGCGTCCAAGTGTTTGCTACACGTAGGGACGTTTGGTAATGTTAGCGTCTCAGGATGCTATTTCTGGGACTGTAACGGATCTGGAATCAGATTCATATTGGTCATGTTGGTGCGTCATGACGACCATAACATGTAGTTTTATCTAAATGCGTTATTTATTGTGTACTTGTTTAATAAATTAGTATTATTAAAAAACTTATCTACGTTCGAATGGTCGTTATGAGAGCAATTCGACTGATATTTTGGGAATGCAACTTTTCTATTTTTGGTTTATTTGCTTCTCATCATTATCGTTCATCCATTGCAAGGAACATTATTATAAGCTTGTACTTTCATGAGACACAATATCATCCTCGAGTGCATTCACTATCAATAAGTAATTTATCGAATCTTAGATTCTTAATAAAATTAAACAAAACTAAATAATCAAGCAGCTATACTTTCCAAGAGCACCGTCAACTTCACTATAAGCAGTCCGCTAGACGTAAAACGAATAATCGTCCTTGTAATGTACAGCTATACTTCGCTAAACTTACACAGTTCTAACTTTCCGCTCGCATCGTTTTGACTTAACCGTGTAGCTCTGTTTTCCCTAACTTTGTTCCAGGCCCTAACCGAGCTTGCTCTCTAATGTGACCGCCCTACTAACGCCACACCTAATCGAAGGAGAGTATAAAGGCGGGCCTAAATTGGTTGTGTAGCGGAGGAGCGGCGCAAGCCGGCGAGCAAGCTGCAGCTGCGGCCGCCCGCCGCCGCCGACCCGCTGCCCACCCCCGACAGCGAGCTGGAGGACGCGGCCGCGCTCGCGCACGCCATCATCGCCCAGCGAGCTACGCACGCCCACCGTCACCGCGCCCTCGCCGCCCGCACACTCCGCGCACCCCGCGCCCGCCGAGCTCTCCCGCCTCTCCGTCCAGGAGCCCGAGGTGCCCACGCCGCCCGTCGGCTCCGTCTCGCTCACGCAGATCGGCGTCAAGCCCAAGCCATCCACCGCCGCTCTCGATCGAGTCCTCCGTCTCCGCCAAGACCGACCCCGCCCCGAAGTCCGAGGCGG